>VRLP01002758.1:0-79046 GCA_009660295.1 Lophius piscatorius | reverse complement strand
AAGAACTACTCACCCCACTGACCTCGACACGATCCCTCCGTTCTACCCACTCATACCGCCTCCTCCTTCCCCGGACTAAGCTCAGCACCATGAGTGATCGGGCTTTCTGTTCTGCTGCCCCTCGTCTGTGGAATGCCCTCCCTGACCATCTCAGGGCTCCACAGACGACTGACACATTTAAAAGAGGACTTAAAACTTTCCTTTTTAGCAGAACCTATAACCTTAATTAACCTTGCTGGTTTTTGGTAAGGCTTTTATATAGTTATTATTTTATTTTTTATTGATGCTTTTATCTGCTTTTGCTTTGTAGCACTTTGAGATTTGATCCAAATGTAAAGTGCATTATAAATTAAATGTATTATTATTATTATTATGTAAGTTTGGTTAGTAATAGTGGACCAAGTTCCCAGCATACTATTCTACAAAGCAGGTTTAGTGGAAACTGAGTCTGTTAAACCTGAGATTAGAGAAAAGCTCTGTTTTTCGTCACAGAAAGTTATTAGTTCTCTTAAACAAATTCTGAGTTTGTTCCTGACTCGTCCCCCTTCTGAGCCTGAAGCAGAGACGTGAGACATTATTAGTTTCTCATTTGTCATAAGTCTGGAATTATGATCCTAAATTGGGAAGAATTGTGACCTTACGGATGTGATCTAATTCCCCTGTGAATATGTAGTCCACAGATATTGTTTCTCTTCAAATTCCATCACTTATCTAAACAACATATTGTATTCATACATCTCCAATATCACACACTGCAGACATCATCATATGTGTGTGAACACTGGGACATTCTACAGGGGAAAAGGTTTATTTGTAACATTGGATAGAATCCAAGGCAATCACTGAAAGGCCCAGTTATTCACAAATAAAGATGGAGCGATGATCACAGCTTTGAAATACTACACTGTAAAAAGAACATTAAAACATGGGCTACGGAATCCTTTTGACTACATTCTTTTGGACTCATATTTTACACAGTATTACAATCTCTTAGAATTTTTAATGCATATGATAGCTTGAAAAAAGAAAAAAAAGAACATTTGTTTATAAAATATTAGGCAGTATTTGGTAAATTTTAGGTGATTTATTTATCAACTTTCATGCTTTCCAAAGGCTATTTTATTCTATTCTATTATATTCGTTGAGTACATTTCATCCTATACATGTCTCAGCACCCGCTCTACCAACCGAGCCAAACAGCGACTCTAGTTAGATTAAATCTTTGTTTGATAGTCCAAAAGTTTACTTATCATGAAGATCTTTTCATCTGTAGGAAAAAATCATTATTACACTTGAAAATGTATTGCAACAAAAAACTTCCAAGTAAAACTTTAAATCAAATCATCATCAATCATTTTCACTGAATGAGTGTCTTACGATAAATGTATGTAAAAATTTGATAATTAACGATTAAGAGTGGACATGCCACACTTCTCAACACTTCTATATAAAACTTACTGGATTGGTCAAACCTATTATCTGATCATAGGGAGTGGTTGTTTATTAGTGAAGAACTCAAAATACAAAGAGTCAAAACAGGGCCCAATTAAGTTTAATAAAAAGCAAAATCGAAAAGTATGATCTAGTTATTGTGTAGCTCAGAACTGATTCAACCTCACTCTGTATTCATCATCTATTGAAAGACATTCTGGTCTGTCTGGTCCGTCCTTAATCAGACATTCTGGTTCCTTTCTCTGCTGATGTCAGTCAGACTTCTGTTAATGGAGGCTTTGGCTTCCGATGGCATGGCTGACTTGCCTCTAATCAACCGGACTGAAAAACTCCACTAGAAGACTGGTGTGTTGCATTACGTCAGCCCATCCATCAGACTCTGAAAAATATATCCCCTTTATTACTGCCCAGGCTTTAAGGGGCATCAAAATCCTTTTCCAAGACTGGAGGAAAATCATGTCACAAGTCTGCATTATCTTCTTTCCAATACTAATTTGTACCACACTGATCTCTTCACACCCATTGTGGGGCAGTATATAAGTGGGCCTACCCCAATGGTGTACAAACACTCAAACACATGCACACACCCAAATACTTTGGTGTAAAAAATACAAAATCTGGTGATATTTCAGCTATGCTTTGGAACAATTAATCTACTGTCAAACAATCTCTCTCATTGTTGTTTCTGACTTGAATGTTTGTCTGTGCCAAAGAATTATGCAAAATGATGATATAATGTGACTAAGTGTATCATGGAACTCTGTGGAGCAGTATGATGTCATCAGCAATGACAACATGTACACATACGGGCTTCATCGTTTCATAACATACAACATTAAGTACATACAACATGATGAAAAGCGCACAACTTAAATAAAATGAATAAATCTCATTTCTGACAATAACTGGCTTTTGGCCAGTAATGGAGTAATTTTTTTTATAAATATAAAATACAAAAATTTCTCCAGCGCGTTCTTTGTCCACACAGTGTTTAACTCTGTATTTGAATGTTACATTGACTAAGGAATTAATTCCCTCCCACGCCAGTTATCTCTCCTTCTCTCATTGAGCTGCTTTTCCTTTTTTTATTAAATAAATATAATTTTGAGAGCGCATTCAAGGTGAAATATAATACCCCTTTTGCACAAGTCAGTACTTAAAATGTCTGTGACGCCGGTTGGTTAAAATGACCCTTCTGGAAGAGTGAGTACAACTCTTCTGGCTTAAGACATTGTCTCGTCCACCCAGCTCAAACACACGGAAGCACATTGCATTCACCAAATTAAAAAAACAATTTAGACACCTTATCTCGTAATTAAGAGAAAAGATGTATCTTAATAAAAACATACACATGCACGTATATATACACCAGCATCCCAACCATTTGTAAATGTTTCATCATTCTTGTATAATGAGAAAATATTTATCAACTCTCAATCCGTGATGCAGGTAAATGTCTATGTTTTATGCCGATTTCAAACAGCTGTGCATCACCGGCAGGCATTGGGTGATGTCACTAAAATTTAAACACACAGTGGGGGAAGCAGTGAAAGATTAATTCTTCTGGATAATTTGTTATCCAATATGTTTTTTGGTTTAGTTGAGCATTAAAATGCCAATCCTGTTCAAGTTTATAGTAAAAAAGCTAAAAAAAACGCAGTTTTCCCAAAATAATAAGTGGAGCAAGTTCGCGCACGGTGGGAAACACTATAGGAACATCATAACGTGGCCAAACACGACTGTGTCTTACACCCGGTGAAAGGACAGATACAGTTACAGATTCATCATGACAAACAATGAATGTTAGTCATGATTCATGATTCAAATAAGCTCTTACACAAATCAACATGTAATATAATTTAGTTTTTAACTGCCTGCATTGTTACTTCACTTAAAATACAAGTGAAGGTGCCACAAGGAGGCTGTGGGATTGTTTACCATTACCGTATAACATTTAGATTTTTACAGCATGTTACATATTTAGTTGTTTTTAACAAATTTCCATTTGGGTAGTTATTGCCATCATAATATTAATTAATTTTGACAAATCTCCCGCCTATATCTGTGTATTGAAAAAATTCTAATTTCCATACAATATTAATAAAGTTAGCTATATTTTTTAGTTTTTGGTTGCAAAAGGTGCATAAAAAAAACCCAACAGAACTAGAGAATGTCAGTTGCAGGGATATACCACAGGTAATAGAAATGCTTGCATGATTACATTTTCCCAATTGACTTATTTAGTTTTAAGTTATCCAGTCATACATGTTGTCTTACCGGATCAAATCTTATAGGTTTCAAGAAGACTGGAGGTGCTTCCAGTAAAACCAAAAGAAACCATGTATTAGTTTATTTTCACCCTAAGTGGATCACTTAACCAATTATGTAAATGTGGTAAAACTACACCAAATCATGTCTGTATTTTAAATCTATTTATTTAATTATTTTATTAACTGTGGTGGTCATATGTTGAAACAATCTGTAGTGTTTGTAAAATAAAAACTTGATTGTAAGAAAATAAAATAATAATCCACACATTTATCCATATTACACGCGCGCACACACACACACAGCACTGGTCAAACCTCCTGAACTCTCATCGGCGGATGTAAAAGGAAAACCAAAAATCAAATGACAAAATAACCCGTATTTGAATTTCCCATTAAAGGGTTTATTTAACTTAATTTTCCTGCCATATTTACTTATCTATGACACCTTTTGAGGAGGCTCCTGAGGACAATGCTGTCTGGTTACTGACGCAAACCGCTAAACATCATCAATATACATGAGGCCATGATAAAAGTGTTTTTTAACTTGCAGTGGAAAGGATGTGCGTGGTATGTTGGGGAGTGAGGGTGAAATCTTGGATTAATAAATACTGATGCATTAACTCACCTCCTTACTGCAGCCTTCAATTAAACTCAGTGTTTGTCGTATATTTCGGAGCAGCCACTCGGTTCCTGGAAAAATCTAATAACTATACACAAATAAGTAGCTTAGAATGCTGCCAATGTGTAACATAACAGGGTTTTGATGTTTTTCTGCATTAAATCATCTAATTATAAACGCTGCTGGCGCAACGACCACTCGCTGCTAAGCAATGAAATTTCCGGCTTGAAATTTCAAAGTAAAGCATTCGCAGGGTTTGTCTTAAACATTTGTCTTCGAAATTGAGCCTCCCGGAAATTCTATATTTAATATCATTTTATCGAATTTAGTAGCTATATACATAACGTTTTTTGTTTTCCCCGTTCTTTGTAAGGGATAGTTTTTTGTTTTTTTTGTCTGGCAGCAGACGGCATGTTGTGAGGCATTATTCTGAAGGGAACGATTCCTTACTGTGTTGAGCTGGAGCCAGCTGAAGATGGTGAGCCACGGGCTGAAGGAGGATGTGACGTCGACAGGTTCATGTCCGGAGTGTGCCTATGCGTGGGTGTGTGAGTCTCATTGATTAGCTATGGTCGGCATAAACAGTAAATTATCCTACTGTAGCTTAACTGTTGCCTCTATTTGATGATCAATAGACCTAAAACACACATTTGCTGAAGTCAAGTCAAATACATTAAAAAAGATATAGTCTTCTTACAGTATTTATTTTATGAAAAGCACAACGAAATATAATAATAATAATACATTTAATTTATATTTAAAAGTGAATCTATACAGTAATTAAGTCTCATGTTTACATAAATGTCACATGCAGTCCATCTTTATTAGGTGCCCAAGTAAAACATAACACAATAATGTTTAAATATTTAGAACAAAGTAAATTGGTAAACCTTTAAGCAATAGCATAAAAAAGATCACAAAGAAAAAGTGAATAAAGGTTCAGACTGTTCAGTAAAAACAAATCTAAAATTATTTTTGCAGCCTTTCTGTTAGCCTTAAAACAGATTGAACCCTTGGTCTTTATAAGACGGGTCCTCGGGTCCCTGAGGGTTTTCAAGTGGTTACCAAAATGCCACATTTCTTTATCCTTGCGTAACTAAAAGCTTTACACTACTAAATACTCATTTATTCATGTTTAATTTAATTCATTTTTGTTTTTCAAAAAAACATGACTTTGATATGTTTAATTGAAGGCATTTCTTTCATGTTCAGTGTATTCACTTTCATCATGTTAAATCCCTATGACCTTTAAGCTTTCTGTATCAATTCTACATTGTAGAATTCTACATAGTAAGTTATTGTATATTGATTTGTTTAATATTATACATTATTTTATTCCAACCTAATCTCTTAACTAAAGCATTTACAATTATACATTTTCCAAATCAAGGAATAAGGAAAAAAAACAACCATTTCTTTTAACAATAAATTTATATTGTCCAAGAATACAACTCCAAGGGAAAAACACCAGTAAAAAAAAAACACTGGTATTTGTGATATATATGCATAAACACGAATACACACTTTTTAGAGCAAGGCCTCATGTTATTTCACCAGGATAACACTCGTTAACCACATTGTGAAGAGTGCATTGTAAACATCTATTACTTCTTGAACACTACTAACACTTACTCCATTTATCCTTAAAATAGTTTCATTATGACAACAAAACCAGCAATAAAACAGTTCCACAATGGTCTAGAGTAAGAATAACACACATTTTTCTGACTCTGAAGGTGTTGGTATTAGGATCAAACTTCAGGAAAGCACAACCAACATTCACTTGTTACAATATGAAAAAAAAAATTATTATCCTCCTGCAAAAATATTTCATACTCCCGAAAAGTTGTTTAACGGTATCAGAAGTCTCTCAAATGCAGGTGTTATAATGGCTTGAATTTCCAAAACTGAAATATTCCACAATTAAGGAAAAAAGAAAGAAAAAGGAAATCCTTGTAGGACAAGGCAGATTTACCCTTTTGGTATCGCCATTAGTTACAAACAAATCTGCAAATCTAACAGGCACTTTGGTGCAAGAGGTATAATATGGAACCGATTACCCAACAATATACTCCAAGCTGTAGGTAAGTTAACGGGGCTGCAGGTACCGCATCAGGCTACCAGTAGAGACAAGGACGATAGCAAAATGCAAACTAGAGGAAAATCACTCTAGTGGAAGGATGAGGAGAGAGAAATTGTCTGTGGCCATCACCAGAAGAACCAGAACCTCTTCGGGGTTGTCCCGCTGTTGCCTCTCCTGTCCATCTGTTTTCACATTCATTTACCCATATGCAGCTGAAAATGATTCACTATCACTTCAAACTTCCCGACTGGACAGCTCTAGATCCCAATGACATGGTGTTTTACTGTGATGATCAAGAATTCCATCAATTGATTTCAGCAGTGTTCATAAACTTTGAACATGATGTGGATGGATTCAAAGTAAAAGGATTACATTTACCGAGATAAAATGGATAGCCTACCTGCTTCAATTTGCATTGAAAGTTTTAATATGGTGGTGGAGACTTGTTACTCAAAACCAGAAAAGTCAGCCTTTTAGTCAGATTACACATATTTCGACCAAACGATGGATGGATTTAACCAATTATTTCGTCCCAAGGAGCCATCCTATCATGGATAAAAACCCAAACTTACCAGCACATTTTCTCTGTTTTGTTTTTTTTAAAGATTGTCTAAGCTTAGAGTACACATTTTCCCCTGGGATGAACCTTTTCCAGCTTTCTGTAATGAAACAGGAATATTGTCATCTAAAAATGTCCCAGGTTTCTCACCGGGTGTGTTGTGGTTTGGTGATGGGCTGTGCCTCTACTCATGTGTAGGGGGTGATATAGTAGTTTCAAAAGTCATCTTAGTCTTTCTGTTAGCTGCACTTCAACTTCCTCGTTTACCCATAAAGATCCATTTCCTCTTTTACTGACTGATGAAGTTCTCCTTCGGCACACAGTTTCTGATGATTGTGCTCAGTTCAACTGCCAAATAATGCTAACATATCTGTTCTTTTACCAAGAAATATAAATGCGTTCTGTTGCTGGGATTGACTGGGCCTCAATCTGAAGGCATTTGATGTTCTAGCCCTCAGAGCTTCTAAAGGACTGGTGAGTAGAGAGGATCACAAATGTTCAGCTTCTTTTGAGATATAAAAGTATATTGAATCGAGGATGATCATATAATGATATCCCAATTCTGTCTGTCTCCCACTTCAGCATATCCCTGCCTGTGTGTGTATGTATGAGAAAAAGAAGAGAGTGAAACACTTTATCTATGTTTGACAGCAATGTATTTCTATAAGAAGTAGCAAACATGCTGTCTGTGCATATGTTGAGTGTGTGAGTGTGATGTTTTGAGGCACCAGCACCCCCTTCTGGAGGATCATGTCTACCACCAGTCAGTCAGATTCTTCAGATATGTCTCCCTCGCCAGAAGTTAGCAGGGAAAGCCTTGTCCTGGTGAAGATCATCAAAGTGTGTTTTCTAAGCAACAGCTCCAACCTGAGCAAGAACTTCAAACTGGTCCGCTGTGAAGATAACTGGACTGTCAGGGTACACTCCACTCTACTGAACACTTCTATACACCATTGATCTTTCATGCATTGTACTCTAATGTTCTTAACTCTAATGGTCTCTGTTTTACTCTATTACTCTAACCACCACCTTTGCAGTCCACTCAAATATTAATAACCACTAAATTATTTCCCAAAACTGCTAAAAGCTGAGTAGTAAGTGCTGAGGACAGGCGTTCCAGTGAAAGTGGACCAGTGTATTCTGGCTTTTGACTGACTGTAGACATGCAGATCACTTTCAATTACTCCCTCCCTGTCCCTAGTAATAAACTACTCCTCACTACAACTGCACTCTCAGATACACTCTTGTCCTCCTGTATATGTCCCCTGGCCCTGTCTCTTCCTTTACGGCTGCCTGCCCGTACTAGAGCTCGCTTCACCCATCTGTCTACTCTGGTTCACACTGCTTAATCTAGACTTTTGGAGACTAGCGTCAGTGTAGAAAATGAACCAGTGCACTACAGTCTTCATCAGGAACAGTAACCAATCACGGCATCATTCATTCACCAATGGGAAAGCTATTGGGAGCAACTTGGGGTTGCACTTTAAGACACTGATCTATTATTCTGTACTTCTGTCTTCTAATGTAATTTATGGCATTCTATATCCTCCCCTTTATGCTACTGTACAGAACAGTTTTCCACTGTTTTCATCAATTTTGCTTTGACTGTTTTTTTACCTACTTACTTGAGCAGTCCTCTGATTAAGGCTCACTTTAATCCAAGGGGTTTGTTGTGTTTTCATGAAGATACTTACTTTACTGAGTGCACTTTTACCTCCCTGTGCTTGGATTTTAGAGGGGGATAATATCGTCTTTAGATTTTACAAAAAAGGAATCTGATGGTTGAAACTGTAAGACAAACAGATATTGTCTAGAAATTACTCATTTGATGCTTGAAATAAAATGTTACATATCAAATTTTAATGATTTTTGTTTATGTGTTGTTTTAGGCAGTAGCTTGCTGATGGAGACATTACTGTCTGATTACTTCTATTCCAGAATATCATTAATGTGATGCTGTCCAGTGGCTGTGTGGGTCCAGACATAACATACAGCCTCTGCTACGGCCTCCTCCTCAAACACCTCAAGTCTGCAGAAATACACTGGCTGCACCCCGACCTGACTGTATCTGAGTTGATCCAGCGTTATGAGCAACAGCACCTAGAGGCTGAATGGAGGTTAGTGGTTCAGTCCTGACTCATGCTACATGCAAAACCAGGAGATAAAGTCAACAAATACATATATAAAAAAAATCCGTTTGGCAGTTTTACACTTACGATGTCAAATCAGGTGAAAATCTCATTATTCAGAAAGGTTGTAGTGTACAGGAGTGCACACACTGACATCATAATATAAATACAACTCTAGTTGACTGTCAAGGAGTAGTGGATCTAGAGAAGATTTTTCTAAAGCAGGGGGCAGATATATGCCCAGCATCCTTTCACATTTCCTCTTTACACCGGATTGAGTACATTTTGTAAAGTATGCTATGTTCAATCAAATTTTGAATAATTGGACATTAGTACGTCAATATATGTTAGGAAATAAACATTTCCTATTTATTGAATCGTGAAATGGGATGTTCTGAGAACATAGCACTTAAGATATGTAACGCATTAAACCTTTAAAAGTGGTGCTGTGTACTACGAAATCATATATAAAAACCACAAACCACTGACAGGAATGTCATAACATAGATGTTGAGAAAAAATAACAATAGTTCAGAGGTCGTCCTAATCCTAATCCAACTCTCCAAAAAAAGGTTTTTGCTTTTTTATTTATTTATTTATTTATTTAGCATGTTTTCAATATATTTATATCAATTAAAATTCAATGCCAGGATTAGATAATTTCCTGATTAATTATGATTCCTGAATATTCTGGACATAGGAACATATTCAACATCATAAACTGCAAATCTACACTGTAGGTCTGTAATCCTTCAGAAAGCTATTTAACTCTTCCTCATATTAACAGGAAATAATGTGAGGAGCTTTAACTTATCATGAAGCTACTGCTGAGGATATAGACAATTCTATTTTCTGCCTCGTGGCCAGTTTCATGCTTCATTTATATCAGCTCAGAATAAGTTTTTTGATTCTTCTCCTCTGCTTTGTTCACATCTCATCAGAATGTCGTCACACTGGTAATACAAGACCTGCTGCTGCTGTCAGCCAGAGAGAATAGCTCCACAATGCCTTTAGACAGCCATTTTTAAGACAGGGCCCTACCAATAGCTAGGTCAGCAACTAGTTAAGCAAGGGAGGGAAACAATTGGCCTTGTTTGGACAATGGCGCTGCTCGAGGGCTCGATGTAGATTTTCGTGAGGACCTCAACCAGTTAGTCTGCATATCCCTTGAGCACACTGCCAGGAATGGGTCCAGCAGCTTTCAACAGGTTTTGTAGCTTTTTTCTCTTATCTTATGTGAAAAGGCACAGTACCTTGTTATTGAGAAGGGGGATGGACTTCATCACCGTTGTGCCTTTCTGAGCATCAGAAGGGAGGCACTTGTCTCACTAACCGGATGTGTTGTCCTGTAGTTGGTGATGGTCTGGATGCCCTGCAACATGCGCTATGTATCTCTGGACCTGTGCACACCGTACTGCTCTGATTGCCCTGAATAGCTTGGCCCTCACTCTCCTTGAGGCTACCTTTTTGCCTGATTTGACAACGGTGTCCCAGGTCCTAGGAGGTGCTTGCACCTCACCCGTCATCATCTGGCTGGAGCATGTAGGGGTGCCCTGAAGACAGTGTTATCAAAAAACGTGCTTGCTGCTGTAGTCTCTGATGCAGTGTATTCTTCCAAGTAGTTGGAGTTGCCTTCTGTTGCCGCCTCCTTGAACATGTGCCAGTCGGTGCTAAAGAGAAGATATTGCTCAAGCTAGCCAGGTTTTCACCTGCTTCACACAGGGTGAATGTGGTCTGAGTAAGCGTCCCTGCTCATTCAGACCACATTTCCTATGACAGGTCTCGATGCAGTATGCACCATAGGTGTTTGTAGGAAGAAGGCCAAGTGTGTTTCCTCCTCCTACTCCTCTTGTTGTAAAGCCCACATAACCTTTCTGATGGAATATGGGGAATACTGACTTGGGATCTGCGTTGTTTAAATCTCCAGCAATGAGAAGCTGTCAAGCAACCAAGGCGGCTGCATAAAGCTAACTGAGCACTGCCTTGGCGTTAGCTCTGGGGGGAATTTATACTCCGACTCTGAAAGGCTGTGGTGTGTTTGCGGGGTAAATTTTGCAGTCTGCATCATACAGTGACAAAGTCCACCAGCAATGAGCAATAACTGGAGAGAGTTATTGCAGTTTTTGCATCATTTTGTGTGCACATGTGCACAGACATGCTTACATGAGTCTTACCTGATACAGGTGGTTTCCACCCGACCTGGTGCGACACTAGCCCATGAAGCTGAATTGCGGCGTCCAGAACCCTATTGTTGTACCATGTCTCAGTAAAAAGACACAGCACGCTCCAAGGTTGTCTCCTGAGGCAGTCTTCTTCAGTGGCAGTGCTGGTGTGGTTCCTGCTTTAAGAAATAATGGGTCAGTCATGTCATGTTTTGTAATCCATGCTGGAGAAGCAGTCCGATCTGAAATGGTTTTAGAACTGACATATGAGGAATCCCGGTCTCTAAAGACCAGTAGTTCAGGTCCAAAGCAAATTTTATATCTACTTGCATGTTTTTGTTATATTTGTTATGTATTTAATGTTTAAATGTGTTTGTTGTTGTATAAAAAGTTTTTTTTTTTTTTTTGCTACTTTACAGTCTAAAATTTTAAGTTTTAGTGTTTAAATATGCTAGTTCTTTTGGCTACTCTGTAATTTAGGGTTACCAACAGCCAAATCCCATAGTCCCATAGTAAAGGCATTTGTCTGTTCATATAGTGTTTATAACCTATTTCCAGATAACACCATACATGCAATTACTGCAGCGTTTTGTAGAAGACACTGTATATATAACACGGACCTTCTGCTCACTCCTTATTATAGTCTGATTAATCCCTATATTTCATATTGTAATATAGTTTGGTTGAGTACTTTTCTTAAAACGCTCAACAAAAGCTTGGTCTTCCAGAAATGTTTTGTTAGGATTGCAGAATTGCTCAAAGTCACACATTTTATCTACTCCTTTATTTCACAAACTATGAAACTTTATGTGTTTTTGTTTAAAAACAAATTCAAGTGAAGGTAATATTATGGAGTACTTCAAGACTTACTTCAAAACAAATTCAAAGGTACATTAATACTCGTCAATCTTTAATTCTGAATACTCTTAAATTCATTAAAGTCAAGTTCGATTTTTTTTTATAGGTTTAGAGGAAACAAATAAAGGAATGTCTTGGGACATCTGGCATAAGACTGTTCCTCTATCAAATGTTTCAAATGACGCTTAAAAAATGTAATTCTGTTGTTTCCTATCTGCTATTAACCATGTAACTTGGACTATATATTCATCTGTGACTGTTTTCACTCGTATATTGTTGTTACTGTTAGGATTATTATGATGATGATTATTATTATTATCGCTGCTCAGAGTATTTAAATTGAAATCCTCCTCGCAAGGACACATACATGCTTACATGCCGTAAACACACACATGCACGTACGCTTATTGAACGCTTACATGTTACGTACTCACACCTCCTGTTTTAACATTCATATTTGATTGATAGTAATAATGATACATCATATTATTTTGTCTTACAAGTAATATATTTTATCACTATCTCTTATATCAGTCATATTACTATACGTTCTGTATTATGTTTCTTTTACTTCAAGCCCACTGGGCTTTTTGCCTCTTCCTGCACTATATACTGATACTAGTTTTTTATATGCGTTTAATCTGTGAAAATGAATAAACTAAACTAAACTAAGCTAAAGACCCCAGCAGGACCAGCACTCATTAAATTGACAGCAAATGGGGGTCTTAAAAAACAATAAATATAATAATACAATAAACTAAACTAAACTGACTTAATTAATGAAAAATCCACACTTGGCTAACAATGATACTTATCTGTTCAGATACGATTTGAGAATCCGATACATCCCTTCAGATTTCGCGGAGAAATTCATGGATGACAAAACCACTATGCTCTACTTTTACCTGCAGGTCAGTAATCTGTGTGTGTGAATAGATGTTCACTCTGTTATTTGACTTTTATTTTAAGTGATATCTCTCTAGCAGATGTATATGAGACTTGGGGGGAGGATGGGTCGTGGGCTATAAAAGACTGCCTTAAATTTGGGTGTGGATCTGAGAAAGCGGCATATCCTGATATCTTATTTCATTTTCCATAACAACTTGAGATCTTTGGAAGGCTCTTTAATTTCTTGAGGGAAACATATATGGATCTTGGTGAAAGAAATCCAATCCAGGTAGTTCGTATCGATAAGATTGTGAATATTGTTGCACGTCAAAACAAAAATCCATTTCCACCAGATTTCAGTGTTTTGATAAGGGGTTGTCTTTGCTGTAAACTTTGATCAGAGGAAAATATGCTTAATTTCTGATAAGGTTTGACTGAGTAAATGGGGACTGCTGGACCCCAGTGGAAGTCAGTGCTCTACTGAGTGTCATTTCAATAATAGGATTAAGACTTGTCAAAGAATTAAAGTTCCAAGACAAAGTATTTGATAGGTTAGATTTTTCTATTCTTGCTTATGTCTCATATTGAGGGTAGGTTGGATCTTCAAACAATAGTTGACATTAAAAAGATAGTAAGAGTTAACATGAAATACTGCACTGTTTCGGAACAGTTCAGCCAAAAGTAAAACTTCAGTCTTATTTACTCACTCCACGAAACTTTATCATCACAGTTTTTCTCTAAACAACGCAACAAGAGGGGGCCTTACTTTAAGATAAAAACAACAAAATACATAAAATCACACCATAAGTCCATACATTGGGATCTAAGTAACTTAAAAGTTGTCTTTCCCTTTTTGATCTTTAATCTTAACTGTAACCTATAAGCTAACAGCTTTAGCATACCCCCGCCTGAGGAAGATACATGGGTTTGAATGTTAATGCATTGCCCTCAAGACAAGAGATTTCTGCACTCCTCAGCAACAGCAAAGATCCAGCAGAGGCTCTTTACGCTACAACTTCACACTCCTCGGAAAGTTCTGCGAGGCTAGGGAATTCAGATTTTGCTTGAGCTAAGGCTTTTACCTTAGAGAGTGAGGCTGCAGTGAAGATCTCAGCTTTAAAAATGTTAAAAATTTTAAAATACTAATCATTTTTTCCCAAAACGTTTTAAATCTCACAACATCCCGGGTTATACTTTAGACCAGTGGTTCTCAACCTTTTTGAGTCGCGACACCCAAGATAACTTCCGTTGGTGTTCGAGACTCCCCCACCACCACCACCCGCACCCCAGCTCTCCCTTCCCTCCTACATCCCAGTGTGGCTGGACACAGCGCTGTCCGCTGGGTGCTGAAAGCAAAAGTTGAGCAGATAGACTGAAAGCGCAACTGAGAAATTCACTTTGATTTCTTTCTCCCTGGCTCTATTTTCACACTCCTCTGATTGGAAAAAATCAAAAGATGGTGGAAAAACAACAACTAAGTGAAGATTTCGAGAGTTATTCCTGAATGATATGGTAAATAAATGTACATGCTTCTCAATAGTTATTTGTTTTTTCATGATATTTTGTTTAATTTCGTAACTTCTAATAGCTTAACAGCGTTCCGTATCCTCTTCTGACACTGGACCCCTCGAATATCTGCCGGTACCGGCACCGGCGCCTTGCGCTTCTCATGTGGTGCTGCTGCTGTCAGGCTTTCAGGTGACTCACCTTGAGACAGTTCCTGCTGACCCAAATCTTGAGCTGGAACACTTTTCCTGTGAAGCCATCGCTCCATTTTTCATCCATGCGACAGCTAAGCGAACCTGCTGCAGCTGCTGGCTAAAACATCATCAGCGTCAAAACTTCTTCTGCTGTGAGTGTCTGAACAGAATCTCATGTGCGCACAATTCAACTCATAAAAAACCAGTTGATAAAATTAAACAAGACTGAAACCAATCCCTATTTAAAATCATGTTATTTAATATTTATTTTGTAAATTTATAGTTTTTCCACAATCCTCCGGCGACCCCTTGAAATCATCTCGCGACCCTGGTGGGGGTCTGGACCCCAAGGTTGAGAAAGGCTGCTATAGACCATTCAAACTGTCTTTCTGGTTTTCGCTTTTTTTTAATTATTATTATTTCAAAAAGATCCCCATCATCGTCGGATGTTTAGGAAAGTACTGCAATATTATTTTGCTGTGAAGCTCCACAACAATTCTTTAAGATTAAGAAGGTTCATCTGACTTTTCATAGGCATGTGAGCCAAAATTGGAATACTTAATTCTCATTTTTAGTTTTGACTGTTCCTTAAACTAATATCAGTTTATATGGCTGCAGTCAATGAATGCTGAAAGAAAGGGAGAACAAGAGAGAGAAAGAAAGAGGAATACTTCTAACTTAATTCCCACAGGAGAAATTAATATATGTGCTTTTTTACAGGTCCGAAGTGACTACATGCATCAGTATGCCTCGAAAGTTAGCGATGGGATGGCTCTACAGCTTGGTTGTCTGGAAATAAGGTAATATACAAGTGGTACACATCTGTCCAAAAGTCCATTCATCCATTATCTGTAGCTGCTTATCAGGATTGACAGGGGTTGGGGCACTGGAGCCTGTTCCTGATGACATTGGGCAAGAGGTGGGGTACACCCTGGAAAAGTGGCCAGATCCTCACAGGACCAACACATTGAGACAAACAACCATTCACACTCACAGTTTCACCTACGGGCGATTCATAGTGACATGAACCAAAATTGCATACTTTCTGGACTATGGGAGGAAGTTGGAGAACCTGAGAGAAAACCCATGTAAATACGGGGAGAACATACAAACTCCATATGGAAAGGACTCAGAGGTGAATTTTGAAATGCATAAAGCTTTCTTCATTTTTATTTATTGTGCTTTACAGGAGATTCTACAAAGACATGAATCCAAATGGACTCCAGAAAAAGTCAAATTTTGAACTTTTAGAGTAAGTCCCCTCTTGCATCAGACATTTTTGTGCCCAATATAATACATACACACTGTAGCTTAATACGGTATTATGACTGGAAAATGTATAAAACTTTTTAGTGTGATAATTATGTGTTGCTTCAATTCTTTTAATATTCTTGCAAAAGTGATAGGAATCCAATAATTTTACACAACAATTCAGGACAAAGTACGAGTATGGGTATTTACAATAACTGCAGATAACTGAAGTGTGTTTCATAAACAAAAAAATATTATTACATTACTACTTATAACATGACCCAAAGTTGCTCTGCTGCTTTAATAAGGTAAAATTGATGATGATATATATCAAATATATTATTAGATATACTTTATTATATTATACAATGCAAAAACAGCCATAACGGAAAGAAGACAAATATTATTTAATTCTTGTCTTGAAAATTTAGCTTGGCTAGAATCCTTAAAACGCCGAAAAATGCTCAAATTTAAGAATGTATGAAAGAAGTACTGAATTTATTTAAGATTGATTTATTTAAAATTAATATTGAGTTGACACCTTCATCCAAGATGAATAATTAGGAGAGTAAAATCTTAAAACAACACAAAATCTCTTTCAATAGCAAATTTCTTTATTCTTGATATAAGGAAATACATTTTGCTCCTCTATAGCTGGAATATCCCACTAAGAAAGAGTAAGATATATTTTCTCAAAATAAGATCATCGTTCTGATGTGAAACATAAAAAATGATGAAATACAAGCTAAATTTCCTTGAAACAAGGTTTGTTTTTCCTTCTTGACATCACTTTTTTGCAGTGCATGATATGAAGCTGATCAGATTTTCTTCCATTAGGAATGATGTTGGGTTGGACCTGTTCTTCCCCATAGAGCTGATCAACAGCATGAAGGTAGATAACAGAAACAATGACTAAAGAGTGCTTTAACTGTTGAGGAGGGTTTTTTCCCCCCTTTCAGTAGTATTATTTTGAGTATACATAGAAATGATATCATTGCTCTGTGTTCATGAATAATCTATCAGCCGAAGCAGTTGCGTCGGATGATCCTGCAGACGTTCCAGAGCTATTCCATTCTGAAACAGGACCAGTGCATGAGCAGGTTCTTTACGACTCTGGGTCAATGCTACAGCTTCACACAGGAGCGCTTTGCTTGCCAGCTAGTGGTGAGTTTGATAAGCCAGAAAAATAACTTATTTAGTTTAACCTTTCAGGATGTGTTGATGCTTGTGTATTCTGTGTCTACAGCATGGTTGGAATCTCTCCATAGACCTGGTCATTGGCTCTGACGGCATCAGTCAGCAAACCGAAAACTCCACAGTGAGCTCTCCTTTCTTCAAATTTTATCAAATGTTCTTGTTATAATTGCCGTTATTTACTCAGAAGATATTTGGACGGAATGAAAGAAAAATAGACATGCAAAGATTTTGCAAACAAATCAAGAGAAAAATAGAAAATAATTGATGTTCTTCTATTAGTTTTGCATAATTTTAGGAAATACTGAAAAATGCCCAGTAGGGTCTTTGAAATGCTATTAGTCTGACCCCTTCACTGAGAGCACTTGGCCCGCAACAACACAGCTCCCAGGCACACAGCCCCCCTCCAAGGTAACAATCATTCAGGGGGTTGCATTGAACGGTGGTTCCGCCATCTGATATCTGATCAGGATGCACCATGATGCCTCCCTTTGGAGGAAATGAATTAATCGATAGATAAATGAAATATGTCCAATGTTTTCTTATTTTTTTTCCATATGCCGCTGATATACATATCCACCAACGCACAGACAAACAGAGAGTCAGTGCAATTCATAACTCCACCGTCGCACAACAATTACCCTTATCCAATCCCAAACCCATAGACCAGTAACTATTAGGTAAGAATTTGTAACAGCCAGCCAATTGAATCTAGATTTTAAATTGATGCACACCAGATTTCACACATGCATATGGAACTCTAAAAATGCCTGACTTCTCAGACCAAACAGCAAACAACTAGACTTACCATGTCTTTCACGACAGCAAGGGTATACCCCGAAAAGTCTGAAATCCCCTTTGTTGTATCCCCCTGATTGAACCCCTTTATTTAGATATGAAGCTACTTCCACAGTATTTTTAGTTTTAAAGAAAAGCCCCCCAAAGTGAGTAAAATATGAACTTTAAGATTGAAATATTGATAAAATGTAATATAAACTAGATAGATCTCCACTTGTGTCCAAATGAGGACATCTCGTTACCACAGAGGATCTGTGGTAACAGGATAAAGTGATAATGGGATCTTATCACTACGTCTCAGGGATATGAATAGACATGGAAATAAATGCGTTTCTTCCCTTTTTTTATTTTTCATATTTATGCTTTATTTTTACTTTTGACATCTTTGTCTGTTTTGCAGCCTGTCCGTTTGGCCCTACCTGCCCAGGTGCTCAGAATCTCCACCTCTGCTGAGAGTGAGGGAAGGGCTCTGCTCACTGTGCACATCGACAGTGCCCAACAGGTAAATGTAAACAACACAAAGGAGAAGTTAACATGTCAAGAAATGTGCTTGTTAGCATATAATATCCTTAATTTGTTTAATTCTTGGTTTTGGTTTTATAGGATCAGTCATTATCTTCTTATCGCAATGCTGATGGGGAAGTACCGTAGTTTCTGTAAAATGTCTGCCACTTCAAAGCAGAACAGTGTTGCAACACTCACAGAGATAAGGGAACAGACTTTGAATAAAGAACAAAAAAACATCAAATCATTATATTGCAAGGTGTGGGTCAATTTAGCTTGTTGGAGTATGCTTTTCGGTCATTATATTGACCAGGTCCTGAGTTCAGTGCAGGGGCGGTCCTAATTTTCACTTTTACTGGGGTGGCTAGCGCACCATACAAGCCAAAACCACCTCTGACTGCTGTCACCTTTAGCTTGGAGGCGAGAGTTAATACTGCAACGAAAAATGGGGCAAAGAAATACTTTATTTTTCAAATGAATTTTGTACCTTGGAGCCTCTGGAACCTTTAATTACACCTTATGTCAAATGCAGTCATTTTATGTTTGTCTTTGGTTGCTTTGAATATGATTTATTTGTTTTGAAGGCTTAGTTGTTTAAATGCTATTTTGCTGTGAAGCTCCAACAAATTTTTGTGGACTGAAAAACACTTTCAAGTCATTTTTCCACACATTCTCTGGCATCTGAGTAGTTGAATGCTCAGATGCACACTGAATTACTTCTATCCTTTATTCTCCAGCCACTCTCAGTGTACACCTCCTCTCTAGCTGTGGCAGAA
Source organism: Lophius piscatorius (assembly GCA_009660295.1). NCBI lineage: Eukaryota > Metazoa > Chordata > Actinopteri > Lophiiformes > Lophiidae > Lophius > Lophius piscatorius. The sequence continues at coordinate 59,803 of VRLP01002758.1, read as the reverse complement.
AACATGGCCGACCTGATAGATGGGTACTGTCGACTGGAGGGCACGTCCGAGACCTCGCTCATAATGCAACCAAGCAAACGTACGCTGCAAACCCTTTAAATGTGTCCGACAGAGAACTTTACCGTTGCTAGTTCAATCTATTTATTAAACTGTGCAGTTTACACTGGCTACACAGACAGTAGACATTTTACATTTATACTTGATGCCTGATGTCATCACACAACTGATTGGAACACTGCCCAATGTTCAAAACTTTGAGATGTTCCCTTCATGTGCTCTGGAGAAAAAAAAAATCACATTTAATTGACAACTATAACTAAACCAAATGTTTATTTCTCTCAGAGAGAGAGACAAGACTTAAACTGCCGGACATCCCAAAACAGTAAGTGTGATGAATTATATTGGAAACTAACGTTTCTCTATAACAGATGTTGAAGTATTGCTGGCTGATTTTTGAACCAGCTGCTTGGTCCAAAGAAGACTGTTTTTTGAAACGAAATGCCTCTCTCTCTTCCAGGGCTGCTGCCAGTGGTCTGAATAGAGGTTTGAGTCTAATTATATGCAAAATATTCCAGAGGCTTCTTCTGTTTGCTTGTGACTTCAAAGATAGAAAATAGCAAAGTCATCACTTGTTCTTTCACTCCAGGTCTGGATATTTATGCTGAGATTCCAGAGACTCCATCAGACTCTAGCGGTGAGTGATGCTTAATCTGATTAAGCCCACAACAATAAACGGCTATCGATACCCCAATCTAGGCATACATTTAGGAACTCTTATTCTCAGCTTATTTTATATCATATATAATGAGAACAAAAGAACAATAAAACAACAACAAAACAAACAAACAAAACAAAAACATTACAACCTGTCCAATATTATCAGAACAGTGGCCAAATATATCTGGAGAAAAAGAAAGAGTTATAACATAGACAGAGGAGATGAAATAGTCAAATTGTGCAATAATGGAAAGCAAACTCCTTTGAAACTACACTTCCAAATGATTCTTGGTTGAACCAACAGCTCTGTCATACATTCAAGAAAAAGTTTCACACAAAGATACGTGGATGATGATATTAATGACTGAGTCAGCCCTGAAAGCCATTACTGTGTGTGGTGGCAAAACTCATAGCAGCCTTAATGTTCTTCTGGGTAAGACGTGGGCTGTGGACTCTCCTGATGGTACCCACAGGACAACAAGGAAACCCATCGGAGAGCTCCGATGGGTTTCATTGGCCTTGTGCACAAATTGTTTAAATTGAATTCTTTGACATAATTTGACCCTATAAAGTCTGACATAGACAAAAATTACAGAAAATTTAAATTTTTGAAACTGGATTATTTTAACTTCTGATAAATAAATAAAAATTTCAACATCTTATTTCCAACACCATGTTTTTTTTTCTATTTTTCATTATGTACATTTTGTTTCATTGTTTGTCTTTCCTTTTTTTGTAAACACTTCAAAAATAAATTATAGCATGTATACCCTGGAAACCACCAAATAGTCATTGATCTTCATGCAACAGGTTGCACATAAAACACACAATTAAGGCTACAAATATCTAAATTTCCGCTCATATCTTTGACATTTAAACATAGTATTTTTTAATTTTAGCAGCCGATTGTGTATTTTGTTGAATGGAATACATAGTGAATGAAATGCAGTAAAATAAAAGTTGATGAATTTACAGAACTCTACATAGAAACCTACTGTATCAAATTTGAGAAACACAATTTTAACATGGTTTTACCTTACGATAAATGAGTTTATTTTAAATGATTACACATTGCATCAGTCCATCAAAGATTTATATTGAACTATCTATAAAAATTTACCGTAACTTTGTTTTTTTCATACTTTATATTACCCCTCATTTTAGTTTTTTCATTTTCTCAGAAAATGAGAATGACCGAAAGCTGCGTGACCACTGGAAAAGAAATATTTCCATGTGAAATTTTCTGTGATAAAAAATCTTCTCTTTCTAAATGTTTGTGTCTTCAGACAAGCACAGAATCTCCAGAGATGATGTAGTTCTGGGTCCGACACTGGGCGAGGGATTCTTTGGAGAGGTTCACAAAGGAGTCTATAAAAGCCTGGTGGGTTTTCCTAATGCATGTGTTTCATCACATCTCCTTCCAAACATCTCACTATAATTAATCAAAATGTTGAAAATAATTGAGTGTTGCTGTGGTGCTTAAAGCGTAGCAGTACTGATTAAAACCCGCTGAATCCATGTTATGGAGAAAGTAATATAAGCACGTTTGTGTCTGTAGGGAGGAGAGAAGATCTATGTGGCCATAAAAACTTGTAAGGACTGCTCGGCTGATGTAAAGGAGAAGTTTCTCGGTGAAGCTGGTGAGTGTCCAACTGTTGCACTGTGATTATTTCCTGTGCAGATAGAGTGGTGATGAAAGAAAGACAGATGTTATTTTCAGGAAATACATATTTAATTATGCATATTATCACATTTGATAGTTAAATAAATAAAGTAAATACATTTTAGTAAATAAATAAAATTTAGTAAATAAATAAAATATATTTATGAAAATATGAGGACTCAAGAATTAGAAATTGACTTCACCTTCTTGTCACCAGATAGAAAATAGTAAGAGGAAGACTGACTTCCCGTTGCCCCGTTGTGGCTTTGTGAAGCCGCCCTGGGAAGGCTGCAGTTGCCACAGTGAAAGAAAAGAGACATCACTTGATTTATGTTCCATTTGCAACTGATGAGGTGTAGGTCTCACAAAAAACAAGTTATTCTGATCAAATTTGATGATGATATAGGAGACATATTATCTACTCAAGAGGATAGTCACATTAAAAACATGGCATTTAATGGCATGGGTTTAACAAAAAACAACAATATGTTTACATTCACATGGAATATAAAACTCCGATCCCCCTTAGAAAGGCATGTTTGTTTGTGACCTGTCACCCAACCTTGACCTCCAACCCTCTTGGAACGCTCTTCATTTGGAAAACATGTTTTGATGTATGGTTTCGGTGATTGTCTCATATTCTTGCCGTTATGGATCAATATCGGAGGCACATTTAAGTATAGTAAATCTCATAAACATGCAAGATGCGGCTTGTCATAGGGTCCTTGAGCAAGACCCTGAAACCCTAGCTCACCAGGCAATTCAAAGTGGCCGCCCAGTGCTCCCTCAGGGATGGGTCAAATGCAGAAAAATAATTTCACTATGTTCTACTGTGTATGACTGTATGTGATCAATAAAAGACACATTATTATTATTATTACTAGGGTGTGACAAAGTGTCAGTAGGTGACAAGCAAGGCATGAGAGACCGGGCTTTAGTATCCAAGGTGGAACCAGCTGCCCAAGCTATTCTGCACAATCCTGAAAGATAACCTGTTAAAGGTCAAAAGGTCACTACAAATAGGCAAACTAAGCATTTCAAATGTTTCGCCAAATGCTTATAATCACTGGATATTCTGTTAACTGCTATGCAATTTAGAGTAGAGTGATGAAATAAACATTGCTAAGCATTAGTCGAAGTGTTCCCTTACTAGAGTAGCTAGAGTGACTGCAGGTAGAGAGTAACCTCCTCCAAAGCCAAACTATCATTCACGTTTAGCTTGACTGATCCATCCCCCATCTTTTGTTGGAATTTGTGTCATAATTTTAGAATTCAATTAAATTTTCTGTCTAGCAATGATAAAGAAGTGGTGTAAAAAAAAATCATTGGATCTTTAACTTTATCTGCATCCCCCATTAAAATGTTTCTTTCATGGCCCATAACCTGTCCTTCCACTTAGTATCATGCAACCTGTTTGCAACCGGCATGAAAGCATAACCATCCCTGTCCCACAACCCAAAATCAGCTGATTGATTGTTCGTATAAAAATGATTGCTAAGAGCTTGTTTAATGTGATGGTTGAGAATCTATGGTGGGAAAATACAGCGAGGGTGAACTGCCTTTGGTTAAGAGAAGTGTGAATAGGCACAGTGATCTTCAGAGTCTACTGTATATCTGGATCACGGCCGTCCTGTCAGGTAAAAGTGATAGAAAGGGCATCCAGTCTATTGTCATGGTTAAGAGAAATACCATACACAACAACCACTGTTTCTCTGATTCCTCCTTCCTGTGTCTTTAATCAGTCAATGACGGAAAGAACTTGAAAAACAAGACAATTTCCTTATTTCTTTATAAAATGTACTTATCCTCAGTGATATTCATATATTATAAATGGCAAAAAAGTATGTAAGTGATCTTATATGGTTTTGTGTGTTGCAGGTCTAATGAAACATCTGGATCATCCTCACATTGTACGTCTGATCGGAGTCATTGAAGTCGATCCTGTTTGGATAATCATGGAACTCTATGAACATGGAGAGGTGTGTCTTTTTGTTTGTATGCATATTTGAATGGCTGTCATGTGTGTTCTTCTGAGGAACACACAGTGAGGATCCCACGTGCCTGGGCTCTCATGCAGAAAGTAACTTAGCTGGTTCTTCAGAGAAATTCTGCATGCTGCTAGTCATAGCCTGCAGGTGTCCATCAAACGGTCCATCTTCCACCTGTAATGTATTTTAGGTTTTGAAAAACACAACACTTTTGTCACAACAGGTTTGAATCTACTGTATCATCTTTGCAGGATAATATGTAAACCTAAACTAGGCAGGATATGGAATGGCGACTGAATCTCCACAAATACACTGGCCTCAATTCTTTCCTCTGTTCCACAGCGTAATCAAATTGCAAGTTGCCCTCTCTCTACGCAATAGAATGGATAAAAAAGCCTGCTTGAAACATAAAAGTAGCTTCACTCAAATACTTTTTGCTCCATAACAAAATAGAAACATGGGTCACCCAAAGTTCTTGAAACAATCGGGAGTATCGTCTCCTTCAGATGCCAGAGGCCACAATTTAATATACAATAGGAGTCTTTACCACTCCAGCATATATCCTTTTTAAAAAGCCTTGGAGATTGTTTCTCTGGTTTGTTGCTCTTTGTTTTACTTAAACTTATCCACGGTCATCTGGCATCTGACTGAATGACTGAATTTCTGCAACGTTAGAGTTTGTTGAATACTCTCTTAATCCAACATTTTCTGAATATGTTCCTGATATAATTGACCTGTCTCAACCTATGGTGCGCTGTGGGTCTTTTTTGAACGGGTTTTGGAAGTAGAGATGTTGTAGTTTTTATTATTCTGAGGGGATAATGGGTGAGTACCCCAAAGTTGTTTTTTGGTCACTTGAATTTGTGGGCAACTGAAATATTTGAAAACCTTCCTCGTCCAGAGTATGTGCCCTTCAGGTACCATAGAGCATCTTTCTGATGGATCTGAATACACACCTCCATGCTACTCAGTAGTTTGAGGTAATTTGGGGTTGAATATCCAGTTAATAATTTTTTGAAGTAATGTGTCCACTGCCTTCATATGCCTGAAGCACCTCGATTTGGAGAAGCAGCAGCTCCACGCCGAGCTCCCTCTAGATGTTCGAGTTCCACACCTTATCTCTAAGGCTTAGCCCAGAGAGCTAGAGTACCTGCAGTATAGTATTTAACCAAACACAGCTCCATAGCCTCGTCTTGACCTCTTTAGCGGGTAATCTGTGAAGGGCTTCAGGACAGAGTCTATAGGAGGTCAATACTTCCAAGTAGACAGTTTCATTGGCAAAGCAGGTGAATATGACAGCAGATCTCTTCAAGGCATGACATTGTAAAACATTTGCTGATCACCTGATCTCCAAGATCACAATCTTTATGATCCATTTGGAAATTGTCAGGTCAGTTTTATTTTCTCAATTTTAGTTAATAAAATATAGCTTCACAATGACATTTCCCTGAAATTAGAAAAATGTATATCAGTAATAAAGGTAACTACTTTATGAAAGTCTCACATAGTAAGTAACATAGAATGTCAGCCATCCTGTGGCTAAATCAATTCTGTTTCTCTTCTCCTTACAGCTGGGAAATTATCTGGTGGAGCAGCAGGGCTTCCTGACCACTGCTACATTAATTCTGTACAGTCTACAAATCTGCAGAGCTTTGGCTTACCTGGAAGGGCTCAATATGGTGCACAGGTAACCTGAGCTTCATATATTAGTCACTTTTCCTTCAAATAGACCTATAAGTAGGCATTCAGAGTTTTGCCTTATTTGTTTTGTATCTGTAATTTCTTCAAAAAAATACCATAAAATGTTTAAAGTCCCAAGTTCATTCACAGTTCAATAGATCTGTATTGAACCCCCTTAAGATTTTTGCTAAAATACTTTGTCATTGATCTGATTAGAGTGTACATAATGTTTTATTTTTTAAGGTAGCTTTTCCATTTTGATCTTTTTATTCCTGTCTGTTTTCTGTTCTGTCTGTGTGATGTAGAGATATTGCCGTGAGAAATGTCCTGGTGGCGTCGCCTAGATGTGTCAAGTTGGGTGACTTTGGCCTCTCTCGCTATATTGATGAGCAAGAATATTATAAAGGTAGACATTTACACCCACCTCACACTTATAGTTGAGAGAGGGGGCGGTGGTGTTGCGTTTGAGAGTGTCTGCTCCTTACTTCCTCCCACAGTGAAACAAATATGCCACGTAGGTGAGATAGAGTTGCAGCTTACAAACTTTGCATGAACTGTAAAGAAAGAAATCTATATCAGTTACTGTAAAATACCAGCAGCTGTGGTTGCAAGAATCTTCCCATAACCAAACAGTTGGCCTCATTTCTCTCTTTCGCTCTCTCACCCTTTCCTTCAGTGAGAGTTTAACTTCCCCTTAAGGTACTTGTCCCATATCAAACTTGAAGCAGATGGAGTTTATCACCAGCTTTGAGCTGCATTTCCAAACAATCTAACTCAGTGATTCTTTGCTCAATTTGGCGTGGTGCGCTAGCGGGAGCCCTTAATACTGAAAAATGTAAGAGAGTGAAGTGAAGCTTCAATAATGTTTCTGTATAAACTCTGAGTTTGTTCAGTGAATGACAGTCCTGAGAGTATTCTCCTTCTTTTCTTGTATATTTTAAACTAATAACCTGGAAAAAATATCGCCTTTATGTGCAGCCTCAGTCAGTCGATTGCCCATCAAATGGATGGCACCGGAGTCCATCAACTTCAGACGCTTCACCACAGCAAGTGATGTCTGGATGTTTGGTGAGAAATATTCTCCTCTAATGCACATGAACACCTGATGGTGTCTGTTCTAGTGCTTTTGTTTGCATGTATGTAAATACTAAGTTAGAATAATAAATATGGAGAGGACATGAGGAGGCACACTTCAGTAAAATGCAAGAGATTGATGATGGTCCTCTGTGTGTTTTCAACCAGGTGTGTGTGTGTGGGAGATTTTCTCGATGGCTCAACAGCCATTCTTCTGGCTGGAGAACGGGCAGGTTATCAACGAGCTGGAGTCAGGAGTTCGACTCCCAAAACCAGAGCTCTGTCCACCCACAGTGTATAATATGCTCAACCGGTGCTGGGCTTACGAGCCACACACTCGGCCCTCTTTCAGCCAGCTCATCTTCTCCGTGAGGTACACAAAAGTGTTACCTCTCCTTTGTTACCTCTGCATACTTCATGAATCTCCTTTGTAGTTAATCTTGTTTTGTTAGTATAAAAATTAACCATATTTAATAAGCTAATCCCGAAAGGTGTTTAAATGTTGCAAAAATGTATGAACAAATCTTTCAGAGCCTTCCTCTCATTTCATACTTTGCTGATACCTTTCCTTCCCCTTGCCTCCTTTCCTCTCCATCATAGTTTCTCACATTTGAGATGCAAGATGCAATACTGATCAGCCATACTTAAATAAAAAAAAAAAAATGTTTATTTAAAATTTTTCCTTCAATGCTACAGCTACAGTCTGCAGCAACTTGCATTGTTGTGGAATGTGATGTGGAGAGGTCTTCGAAATCATGGTGACGTCATGAGCAAGTCTAAGGAACCGCTATAGTATAGTTCAGCCTTTCTCAACCTTGGGCTCCCGACCCCCACCGGGGTCGCAAGATGATTTCAAGGGGTCGCTGGAGGATTGTGGAAAAACTATAAATTTACCAAATAAATATTAGATAACATGATTTTAAATAGGGACTGGTTTCAGTCTGCTTTACTTTTATCAACTGAGTTTGTATGAGTTGAATTGTGCGCGCATGAGAGTCTGTTCAGACACTCACAGCAGAAGACAGAAACAGACTAGCGTTTTGGCGCTGATGATACTTTAGCCAGCTGCTGCAGCATCATCAGCTCTCACACTTGTTGACTATCAAGTCAACAAGTGTTGTTTTTCAGCCATCTTTTGATGTGTCCAATCAGAGGAGTGTGAAATTAGAGCCAGAGGTTTATTTATAACCATTAAAGGGAGAAGAATAAGAAATCAAAGGGAATTTCTCAGTTGGTCCTTCAGTCTATCTGCTCCGCTTTTGCTTTCAGCACCCAGCGGACAGCGCTGTGTCCAGCCACACTGGGATGGAGGAGGGAAGGGAGAGCTGGGGCGCGGGCGGTGGTGGGGGAGTCTCGAACACCAATGAAAGTTATCTTGGGGTTGAGCTGGTGACCTGGTATAGATCACCAGAGTTCAAATTTGAAACCAACTTCACACTCAGCTGATGGGGTTTCGGTACACGTCTACGGTTAGTCTTTGATTTTTACCCTTTGTTTGACCACACGTCCAGTTCTCTGGTTTTCGGTTCGGGCTGGTACATCTGCTCTCTTGTTATCATCACTCTCATCCCATTCATTATTTTGACACTATTTGCATTTATTTTCCCTATAAAGATTCCACCTTGCGTAACTTGTGCTACCTATGTCAATCTCTGCTTACTCAATTCCTTACCTGTCAGTTTCACCTGTCATCTCTGGTCCAGTGACAGTCAAACGCTGAGTCCACAACATCGCCATCATTCTACCCAAAATGCTGATCATGTATAATTTTACACCTCGAGACAAGTTGCAGGCTGTCTGCACACAGATTAAAGACAGTTGTCTTTCTGTCCTAGTGCAACTTTCAACAAATACCAAAAAAGACATGAAATCATTTAGCATCATGTAGCCTACATACATGTAGCGAACTGAACTAACAGGAATAAACTTGGCTAAAAGCCCATGATAACATTTTTTACCAAAATGACACATAATTCTTACGGCAGCTGCTAAATTTGCAAAAATAAAAAACACTCTGATCGTAAATACATTAAAAAACAGTGCTGGAGATGCATACTCTATCCTAATGCTAACAATCATAATAATTATGATAATAATACATTTAATTTATTTAATTATTTACATTTGGATCAAATCTCAAAATGCTGAGAGCACTTTTGCTAAGCAAAGTGCTATGTATGTGTAATGTTAAATGTGCTATGTATGTGTGTGTGTTTATATATGTGTTGATTCAGAAATTCACCTTTAAGAACTAAACATCACATCAAAGCAGTTTTATTGAGTGTAAATTTTATTTTTGCCTTGTACATTTGAGACTAACGCATAATTCCACATGTCTGTCTGTGTGTATTTGTGACAGTGAGATTCAAAGGATGGAGATGAAGCAGGAGGTGGTTGTGATGCAAGACAAATCACGCCCCATGTCATCTATATTTTGCAGTAACCACTCGCAGCCTCCTCCCAAGGTACTACACACATGAACGCACACACACACTATCTTATTCTCAATGCCAGTTTATACACTGCTCGGAAAAATTAAGCGAACACTTAAATAACAGTCCGGATCCCAACAAAAGAAATATTCTAGTTGAAAATCTTTGTTGATGTTAATTGTGTAATTTGATTAGAACAAAATTATGTAAGAATGATCAATGGAAATCACAATTATTCAACCATTAAGGGCTGGATTTTCTAAATTACAACAAAAATCAATGTGGACAACTGAAATCACAGACTGATCCAACTCCAGTGGATTTCATCACAGACATGACCATCAGTGGTGGTGGCGTCTGATGCAGCGATACATAATGTCTCAGAGTTTCTCAGGTGGATTCAGGTTCGGGGAACATGAGGACCAGTCAATGGTATCGATATCCTCATCCTCCAGGAACTGCCTACACACTCCACACTACACTGACCAGATGAGACCAGGCATAATACTGTACCAGAAGGAAAACAGGGTCCATTGGACCAGTGTAAGGTCTGATAGTGGGTCTGAGTTTCATCCTGGTACCTAACAGTAGTCAGGGTACCGTTGGCTAGCTCATGGAGGTCTGTGAGACAATCCAAGGATCTGTCTCCCCAGACCATCACTGACCCACCACCAAACCGGTCCTGCTGGATGGTGATGATGCAGCAGCATTTAGTTCTCCGCAGCGTCTCCAGACTCTGTCAATCCTGCCACATGACCTCAGTTTGAACCTGATCTCATCTGTGAAGAGAACGGGGCACCAATGGAGAACCTGCCAATTCTGCTGTTCTCTGGTGAACACCAATTGAGCTCCACAGTGCCGGGCTGTGAGCACAGGTCCCAGTAGAGGATGTTGGGCCCTCATGCCACCCTCAGGCAGTCTGCTGCTGACAGTTTTGTCAGAAACATCCCACTAGTAGCCCACTGGAGGTCATTTTGTAGGGATCTGGCAGTGCTCCTCCTGTTCTTCCTAATACTGAGGAGCAGATACCACTCTGGCTGCTGGGTTGTTGTCCTTCTACGAACCTGTCCAGCTCTCCTTGTGTTAAAGCCCATCTCCTGTCATCTCCTTCATACTCTTGAGACTGTGCTGGGAGACAAAGCAAACTGTCTTGAAACTGTACGCAGGGATAAGCCATTCTGGAGGAGCTGGACTACCTGTGCAGTGTCAGTGGACTGCAGGTACTACCTCATGTCACAAATAGTGACAAAGACGACAGAAGAACACAAAACTAGAGAAGAGTCAGTCAGGAAACATAAGGGGAGAAAAATGGATTGTGGCCCACCATCCGCCAGAACCATTCCTTTTTGGGGGTTGTAATGCTTTTACTCCTCCATCTCACCTGTTGTCACTTTTATTTGCACCAAAACAGGTGAAACTGATTCATAATCACTTGTTCTTCTTAAATGGACAGATTTATATCACTGAAGTTTAACTGGCTTGGTGTCATACTGTGATGATTAAGTATTCCCTTCATATTTTTGAACAGTGTTGTAGGAAAGGGAATTTCAATCAAATCATCATCATGTCTCTGCTTTTCCATTTATCAGCTTCTGATTTTATCAGCAGAAGCAGGGAATGTTACTGATAAGGCATATTCTTTATTTGTATGAATTCGAACACATAGATATTTCTCTTATCATGTCTCCATTGAAATGTTAAGAGGGGTGGAGGCCTTTAACAACCACAAATTAAAAGCAGTGTCTCTGGTTGCCACTGGGTGCTGGATCGAGAAAGGGCCATGAGAATGTGAAAGACAAATACATCCCTCTCAAGAGTGACAGTTGAAAACCGGTTGAGCTGTCTCACAACAGGCCTTTAACATATAAAGCGCTATGAATTCTGAAACTGTGACTCAGATGCCTGACTGCCTTGTGTGTATAATTTCTAAACAATATTTTCTCTTCATCTCTCTTATCAGCCATCCAGACTACAAGGCAAGACCCTTGCTAGGGTCCCACACACACAGGTGTAACACACACTCACACTTGGCACATAACAACTTATTAACTGGTTCAGGTCCGGGTGGGATAAAAAGTGCAAAACTTAATGAGTGTTCTTCCAGTCTACCTCCATAAGACACCTGAGATACACAACTAAATAACAGTATCTACAGATATCTACAGATATCAATACTTTTTCTTATATTGAAGTTTTATGGATCTGTTCAGCGTGACATAAATGTAAACTAATCACGTTATTGTGGTAAAGCAGAACTATTGTGTATATTTCAACAGCCAGGTGCTTTTATTGAGTGAGCATTTACTAGATTTTACTGAGAGAAAAGAGAGTATTGAAACATGTCCATTAATAAGTCAAAACAGATCAAAAACTTAGTTACACTGACTCTTCTCTCCCGGTGTAAAATATCAACATTTAAAGGTGTGTGTGTGTGTGTGCGTGTGTGTGTGTGTGTGTGTATGTGCATTTGGTGTGTGGCGCTAGGGAACAAACAGGGAAAGCATTCCAGTGTGGGAGACAGAAAGAGCTCAAGTGGAGGAAACTTTACGGAGACAAAGGAGGGAGAGCCTGAGTGATAAACTGTGGCTGGAGCAGAACGAGGCACGACTTGTAAGAGACTCACACACATACACAAACACATTCCTGTCAGGTGTCATAGTACGATACACCTTCCAACAAAATATATCAATGCGAATTTTTGCAGAATTGTAATTGCACCTAAAACTAGTGGGTACCACTTTTATAACCAAAAATGACCAAATATACGGACAAAATCATTTCTTAAATTTCATCCTTAATGTGCAACCTTTCCCTTCTGCCTGCCAGTTGCTTCTGTGCCAGTAGTGTTGCGTCTTCCATTTTCTTGACACTTTTGCACACTTCATCATCACTTTTCTTTGTCAGTTGTTAATGATTGTAACCATGTACATTTTCCGACACCCTTATTGGCTAATGCTATATTATTATTTGTTAGGTGTCTTTTAAGGAACTACTGTTTGATATTCACAATTTCATACAACCTGCCAGGCATTACGATTGACTATCTGATGAATCCCCACTAAAGATGGAGCGGTAAATGTGCTGTCTTTTTCTGTTTTCTTTGCCTTATTGCTGGCGTATTCGACCCTTGACATTAAGCCACTACAGGTTAATGAAGTTGATTGATCTGATTCTGGTTTTGAGTTATATATCAAAAACCGTCACATGCAACTCTGATTGCACTGCATGTGAATTAAAGTTTAAAATTAAAGTTTGAGTTACTTGATTACAGATACCCCACTTGGAAAATACTCCACTATAAGTAAAGACTTATTTTCCAAACCATACTTAAGTGAAAATATATAAATATTATCAATGAAATTACTCATAGTGCAATATAATAGTCCCACGCTGACTCATTACAGGGTACGTTTTTGGGTTACTGCATTGATCTGAAGGCCAATGCTATTGCGATTAATATTAAGGAATGAGATAATCTAACTACTTCATGCTGTTGAGTAGTTTGATGTACAGGATCATCATAGCCTGTTTGCAGCACTATTGTCCTGGTCTTATAATCCGCCTGGTTTCAGTGACTTGATATTTGCCATATTATCTAAGATGCTTTATAAATAGTTTGTCAAGCTTAAGAAGTAGGAGAATTTTCTCAACCAATAAAGAAACACAATACATGAGCATGAAGTGCAAGGAAATGTAAATCTGTATAGTAACTAGTAACTACAGTTGTCAGACAAATGTAGTGAAGTTCAGTTCAGTACTTGGGTAAAAGGAATTAGTTACTATCTACCGCTGCTGATCAGGCTCTGGCTGAGCAGTCATACACTGAACCATATGTCAACATTGGGACTCGGGGAGAGGGGCATATGAGACAAATGTTGATGCATGAAGAAGGTGGGAGACTATCTGCATCTATGGCAAGCTTTTTCAAGCTGCATTTTTAGAATGAATACTTTGCTATATATTCGGGTACATGGGAATATTTTATGGAGGCATCCTTGACAAAGCCAGATTGCACCCTGGTTGAGAAAGGCGGGAGAAGAGCTTTTTCGGTAATCGTAGCAAGTTGTTTGTGGTCTCATACAAAGAGATTACTTTGTCCATCCATCCATTCATCGTCTGATCAGGGTTGTTTGGGGCTTGGAGCCTATCCCAGCTGACACTGGGTGAGAACCAGAGTACACCCTGGACAAGTTGCCAGTTAATCACATGACCGTCACACTAGTAAAATATCTTAGCACACATGGCATTAGAACAAATGTTTGAAATGACAAGGCCTCCACACATATTGAAGTTGGCACCTACCCTACATGTTGTAAAGACAGCCACTGAGGAATATTGCATTCTCTGAAGTCTGCTTATGTTTTCTCAGGATCCTGCTGTACGTCTGGACTCACATGTCAAGGTACTGTACACTCTCTTGTCTTCATGTGTATGGGCAGTGATGTACCAGTCAATGTAGGTCAAACACAAGTGTTAAAAGACTTGCATTAAAAGTGAACCATATTTTCAATTTGCTGTTATCGCTTTATTTAACTTGCTTTACTCTAGCGGATATAAACTTGTGATGTCTGTTACAATAAAAACAAACAATACAGCTCATACAACTATAATACAATTCTGGTGAAGCCCAGAGATCGCAAAGTGATTTCAAAAAACTTTGTACATTGTATATCCTGTATACTGTATACTGTATATACTGGAAAATTCACCTGACTTTCCATCAAGATTTGGTAAAGTAAATCATTATTAAATTCTGGTTTGAAGTGATATATTCATATTCATATCCTCTTTTCTTGCACATTTCTCTCTTTGCAGCCACATGACAAAAGTCCAAAAAATGGTGAGTACAGATCAGGACTCATATCAGATGGCTGCTTCCTTAAACACAAAGTTAACTTTGTTTAACATATTTTAGTCTTAGTCTTTTAGATAGCGGAACTATTTGATTACTGATTTGATTAAGCAGTGCAATACATGGAAAAAGAAGTTGAAATATGCTTTGTAAATAATCCTTAAACATGGATTATGTAAAATAGGTTACATGTGAAGAATAAAAGAAGTCAAAAAATATTTGTAAAATCTTTACTATTAGAACATAGATGAGATGTCGGAGATATTATTTTCACTACATATGTTGCTAAAATATGGAAAAAATATCAGAGTGGGCAGCAGAATATGCAGATATGCACCTTTTTTTTGTCTTTATCTTGTCCTCCAGAGAAGTCTGCAAGGCCAGCAGCATTCACAGAGGTAAAAAACCAGGTTGGAAGTAAACATACTTTTCTTTTATTTCTTAAGGAAAGAACCATCAAAGTGTTTCAATATAACTCAAAAAGTTGAAATGTTTTATACAAATGAAATTTTCTATATAAAATAAAACTATGGTCATTAAGATGAGTTTGTGTAGTTGCAGCCAGGGCCCACAGCTGAGATGGACCGGGCTGAAGACTTGGTTTACTCTGGGGTCATAGCAATTGTGAAGCAGGTTGTCCAGCTGAAGAATGATGTCAAAAGTCTACCCATCTCCGAGTATCCCAACGCTGTCAAAGTAGGTTCACCATGATGTTTTCATTGTGTGCATAGACAACTGTGATCAAATGTATCAGTTTTTTGTTATTTTTGAAAACATATCAACAAGAATCTTGTCTTTAAAGTCATCACAAAATTTACTAATATGCTGCGCGGCACAAGTCGATTTTGATTATAATCCTTCAATTCATCATGTAATCTACTGTGAACTCAAACAACAAACGATGAATCCTAGTGGTGTGACGTGTTTGCCTGGTAGGAAGAAAATTATTGCAGCACTAAAGCATCACACAGAGACAAAATCAATACAGATAGCCGTCTGAGAGTTGCTAGATGCTGGGAGATTGGTGAAGACCCTGAGTGTTGAATTTAGTTGTTTTTTTATTTGGGGTCAAAATCATAAGAAAAGTTTTCCTGGGCAAACTGAGATATGGTCTTGATTGACATAACATTGTGGAACCCTTCTGTCATCTGACAGTTGACATATTACTGAGCAGTCACTGTTGTATCTCAGTGATAAAAGACAACCCTTCCATTTGCATCTAGCTGCCAACAGTAGATTACTTCTGTATGTAGTGTACTATATTTATTCTCCTCATGTTTTGACTTTCCTTTTTCAACTAACCTTGCTTCTTCAGGCAGTGGGTATCACTCTCCGTAATCTCATCCAAAATGTTGATGAGATCCTGCCCTCCCTGCACAGTTCACTCACAGCAGAGGTAGGAGTCACATCAACCATTATCCTTATTTTATGTAACTGTTCACACAAACACAAGACTATATCTGGGTTACAGACTCAATTCAGATTGATCATTTGAGAGATGCTGTCTCTTACATCAGAGGCAAACACAGTCCTGAGATATTTCAATTTCTTACTTACTGAAGAAGTATGTGAGCTCATATATCAGAAAGAGACGTGTGAACTGTTGCACAGCTTGTTTGGAAAATATGTTCTCACATCTGATAGATACAGACCAAACAGGTTATGTGAAGAGCAATCAAATACTTGGATGATTATTATAGAGCAGCACATTTGCACATTCTGGTGTCCAGGGCATTTAGAAAAAAAACAGCCCCACAGCATCCGAGATCCACCAACATACTTCACAGTGGGTATGAGGGGATTCTCTGTATTGCTTCCTTTCTTGCTAAATTCTAAATCCTATTTGGGGCAAACAATATAGCACCATCAAAAACCCCACACATATACCAGTCAGCCATATTATTATAAACACTGAAATGTGAAATGAATAACATGATTACCTCATTACAATGACATCTGCCAGTTTGACTGTTAGGTCCATCTAAACTCCTTCAAAGTTGCAATGAATAAGTGACTCTCCGATGCAGACCGGTACTGTTTTGAAGTGGCGATATTTAAAATGCGACCCTGCGCGGAAAAAACTCGACGGAGCATTAGGTCATGACGCTGGGCATGCGCAGTTACAACTCAAACAGAAAGTTTTGAGAAACAGCGTTTACATGCAGCGACTGTCAATCAGGAAAACTTTCTTAAAGGATTAAACTTCCTCCTTGCAAAGGAATGAAATCTCATTCGGAAAGGTTCTTTCCATTCGCAAAGGGGTGTTTCCATGCAGCATTTTCTTTCCGATTAGACATCTTTTCCGAATCTAATCGGAATAAGGCTGTCCTTGTAAACCCACCTAATGACTTCAAGTCATTGACTTGACCTACAGATTACCAGTTGTATGTCAGTCATCTCTCCCTGCGAGACTGTACAAATCTGGATTATTCACACTGGACACTTAGACATCATCCTGCTCAAATATTCTTTATTGACCACATAAAGCCATACACAGTTCAATATAGTGAAGTCTTTTTCTCTGCATTTGACCCCTCCCTGAGGGAGCAGTGGGTGTCTCATTTTGAACCACCTCAGGAGCTAGGGTTTCAGGGTCTTGCTCAAGAACCTTACGACAAGTAAACCCTGGTGGGACTCGAACCGGCTCCTTTTCGATCTTCCAATTAGAGATGGCTGCTCTACCCACTGATCTACAGCCGACCAGTACCGGATCCTGTATGGTCCTGCTGTCCCGCACAACACAGCATCACTATCAATATGCTGGACTGAACTGCAACATAATTCATATTCATAATCCTAAATCCAAGAACACACTCTCCTCTGCTGAATCACCTCTAAATCCAATCTGAATCTGCACACTATTTGTAATCCTTTTAAAATTCTTCCTTCACTTATATTTTGTGTCAGTTTTCTCTTTTATCCATGGTGTATTGTGTGTACTTGCCTTTCTTGTCTGCTGCTGTAACACTCTAATTTCCCCTAGGGATTAATAGTCATTACATTAATTTAAAAATTTTATAATTTTTTTTTATCCATTGTAATCACTTCATTAAATCACACACTTCCATAAAAATCTAAAAAAGTTGTCCATCTATCAACATGGAGGAATTTGGCCGAAACTGGATAATATGCCTTTTCTGTACTCGTCATTAGATTGAGGGCACAAAGAAACTGCTGAACAAGGATTTAGGAGAGCTGATCAACAAGATGCGACTAGCCCAGCAGAATGCAATAACATCCCTAAAAGAAGAATGTCAGCGTCAGATGTTGGCCGCCGCTCACAATCTGGCAATGGACTCCAAAAACCTACTTGATGCTGTTGATCAAGCACGATTCCAGGCAAACCTGGCCAAGCCAAGAACCATCTCACAAGATGCAGAAGAAGTGTAAAGACCAGGTTATCTGTAGAAGATCACAGCTCATCAACCATGCCAATATTATACATTGTATTTTCGCCCAAAACTGAGTTGCTCAGTTTTGTTGAGTAAAACTGTTGTTGCTGTTGCTCAAAGTTTTTTTATTGAATAATTTAAAATATTAACATGGGTTAATGCAATACAGTCTATACTGCTTTGTCTTCTCCCTAATTTACTGACACTTATTTCTCTCTGTCAGCAGGATTAGTCAAGTTAGGAACAGGTTTCTACATAATGTTTTTAACAGGATCATTACAAATTGACTATGCTATGAACAAAAAAATGGAACATATTTAAAAATGCCTATGTAGTTGTAAAGGTTTTTGGACAAGCATATCAAAAACAACAACAAACAAATAAAAAGGTGACCAAAACAAAACATGAGCAATCCCTCCACAGTTATTGTCTGCTATTGTTTATACAGCGATATTTTTCTGCCATAATAAATGCATGTGCCTTTATTTTGGCAAGGTTCAATATTGTCTCGAAATTCCTGTCATATGCTGAGGTGAGTGTCAGAGTTTCTAAGCAGAACAATAATGTTAGTCGTTGTATATGATTAGGTGGGGCTGGTTGCCTTTTTTTCCCTGAGAAGGGTAGTGCGTCAAGACAAATAGTAAAGAAAAGGATAGCATATGATAAAGTTGACATTATGTATGTAAACATTGCAACTAGTTTTTTTTTAAAGAAACATTAAAGCGCTGAATAATGGTGCGGTAGATCCCTCTCCAATGTAGACTGATAGAACCAGAACACGTGAATAAGATTCCTCAGTAATTTTGCATTCATCACAAGACGGACTTTCCCTCAGTACTGAGATCATGTGGTTATTGAGATGTGGGCTCTGTAGAACACATTTGTACTGAATCGAGGAAAGTTTATGTCAGGCACATAATGAGGTTGAGTTGTTAAGTACTGAATACCATGTTTCTTCTGGTAGGTACAAGCACATGTCATACTCACATGCTGCTCTCGACCCTGTGTCCGGATTTGCCACAGAGAACTGAGATATTCTTTTATGAGATAGGTTTTAAAGATAGAACTGTGTGAACTATTGATGTGTCTGAAGTTGGCACTTAAGCATAAGGGAAAGCACATAATGCCTTGCCTCACAACAAGAACCAAAAAGAAAGAAAAAGTGAGAGTAATTGAAAATCAATTAAATATGGGTATGGACAAATTGCATTGTTACCCCGCCAGGAAATGGGACTGTTCAAGAAGAAAGACCAAAACAATATGCAGCACAAATACACAACCTTTAATTAAAGTGAATATTTGGGCAGTTAAAATTTTAGTTACTTTAGTTTTTTTGAAGGAGAGGCAATTTTAGGAACCAGGGTAAAAGTTTTACAGCTTAGTCGTGATTATAACTTGCTGATAGTTGGAAAATAGTTTTACTAGCAATGACATAGATCATCCCCAACCCACCTACCAAAACAAAACTAGTTGCTAAAAAAAAGCCGTAAGGTCCTCAAAACACAAATATCATAAAAAAGAAGAGTATTTATATTAGTACTAGCTACTACTCAGGGTAATGTATAGCGATAAATCCCACTACCTCGAGCATACCAGGAAAAGAAGAGCAACAAAACATCGAGAGCCATTTTTATTGGTACCCACAATAGATAGATAGATGAAAAGATAGATACAAAGATAAACTTTATGAATTCCTATAGGAAGCTCTTACTCTCTTACAGCAGCTCCAAAAGAAGAGAGTGTCACACAGATTGATGAGTATTAGAATACAAATTGAAGGTGTGATGATTGACGTTGTCAACGCTTAAGCCCACACATTTGATGAAGTGATGGACAGTATTCCCAGGGGTGAGAGAGTGGTGGTTGGAGCAGACTTCAATGGGCATGTTGGTGAAGGGAACAGAGGAGATGAGGAGGTGATGGGCAGTTATGGTGCTTAAGACAGAAACGTGGAAGACAGAGGGTGGTTGATTTTTGGTGGAGGATGGAAATGGCTGTGGTGAACGTATTTTAAGAAGAGGAAGGAGCCCTGGGTGACATATAAGAGGGGTGAAGGAGCACGTACGTGGGCTACGTCCTACACACGAGATGCATCTGAAAGACACTGGAAACTGCAAGGTGGGTAAAGGGGAGAACGTAGCCAAAGAGCATAGAATGGTATTATATAGATGACTCTGGTGGTACAAAAGAGGAAACGAATAAAGGTAGAGTAGAGGATCAAGTGGTGGGCGCTGAGGAGAGAAGACTGCTGTATGAACTTCAGGGAGGAGTTGAGACGGGCTCTGCGTATTCGTGAACAACTGCCTGTTAACTGGGTAACAACAGAAAAGTGATAAAAGAGACAGATAGGAATGTGCTTGGTGTGTCATGTTGACAGAGGAAAGAAATAAGGAGACTTGGTGGTGGAATGAGGAGATTCAGGAGAATGAATGCAGGAAAAGATTGGCTAAGAAGAAATGGGATAACAAAAGAGATGAAGAAAGTAGGCAGTAGTACAAGGGATGCAGCAAAAGGCGAAAAGTGTCGTAGCTTAGGTCAACGAGAAGCCTATGATGAGTTGTATGACAGGTTGGCCACTTAGTAAGGAGAAAAGGACTTGTGCTGATTGAAGAGGCAGTAGTGCTTTTATGAACTTATGAATGAAGAAAATGAGAAAGAAAAGGGTGGAAGATGTGAAAATTGTAAATCAGGAATTTCAAAGGATCAGTAAGGACGAAGTGAGAGCAGCTTTGAAGAGGAGGAAGAATGGAGAAGCAGTTGGTCCTGAGGACATACCGGTGGAGGTATGGAGGTTTCTAGGAGAGAGGGCAGTGGAATGTAGCCATATTGTTCAATATGATCTTGGAAAGTGACAGGATGTCTGAGGGATGGAGGTCACGTGTACAATCTTTTTCAATGAAGTGATATGATTCATGATGTTCAGAGCTGTAGCAACTGCAGAGCAATAAAGTTGATGAGCCACACAATAAAAGTCTGGGAAAGAGTAGTGAAAGCTAAGTTAGGAAAAGAGGTGACAATCTGTGAGCAGCAGTATGGTTTCATGCCAAAAAAAGAGCACCGTGCTCTGTTTATAATTTATTACAAGTGTGAGCAGTTGTGTTTATTCACAAGTGTGTCGAGTGTTAGTGTTAACCGCTTTTAGGCGTTGTGCAGCAAATTTACTCTAACAATGGGCAATGATAATAAAGTTGATAATGTTTAGAGAAGGCCAGAAGGAGCTGCTATTGAAAGTAAAAAGTAAAATATGCTTTCACTATTGAAAGCATGAAATACAAATTCATCATTTTAATTCAAGAAAAACAAAACAACTAGATTTTATTAATGGTAGTAAAAATGTGGACACAATATAACAGAACAAACAGCATTGTTATACACGTTGGACAAATTCGTTCTAAACGGAGAGTCAGCACTCTCTAGCCAGAAGTAAACTGCTGAGCATAAGCATAATCATTAAGAGAAGAAGTTTATCTCTCAGTTTTTTCAGTTGTGTTTTCATCTTTTAACAGTGGATTCCATTGTAGCTCTGCCTTTACTTGTGAACAGACACTGAATGCCTTACAGCTAAACCAGGGTGTTGGCTATTTAAACGGTTCAAAGATTTCACTGATTTACGTAGACTGGCTGAGATGTCTCTATCAAGAACACAGAATTATAAATTATTTTCATCGATTTATTGCATGCTTCTGCTTCACCCTTGCAGTGATGCAGAAGCATGTTTGAGTGGGCTCTGTGAAGTTTCCCGAGGTTGTTTTCTAACAGTGTTCTATGTACGGTGGTTCACTAGCGCAAACTAGCTAAAACTTAAGAAAACACATGCAAATAGACAAAAGACAAGAAAGTTAAGAAAACATCTTCATCCATTTTTCTTTTTTTTCTTTTTTTTTGGACTTACACACCTGACTTCTGACCTGCACCAATCTTCTCAACAGCCTGCAGTACAAGAACCCCGGCTTCCCAACCAGTCATCACCAGAACATACAACATCTAATGCTGCAGCTACATTGGCTGCCCATCTATGAGTACTATTATCCCTAGTGTTTTTGCCTCTCAAGCTGTTTGGTTCTCCTAACGTCTTCAAGGCATGCAATCTTAATTGCTCCAGTGAATCCCTCTATGCCCATGGTCAGCCTACAGTACCTCCCCATCACGCAAGAAGGCCTTTTTTTGTTTGTTTAACTCACTTTAAACCATGTTACTAGTCCCTTGAGTTGACTTGGGTTAGATTTTTACCTACCACATGAAAACAAATAGTTCTCCAACAAAAGGTAGCAGTAATCCGAGCTGCGTGTTTTCGCATTTAGATGTGTTTCCCCTGCAGAAACATTCCCTCCTCTTAGGGTGTGGCTGCTGTTTATGTAACACGTCAACATCCGTTTCTGCCATTTATAAGCTCCAGGTAAGGTAGGCCACTCACAGAAGCAACCTATCCAAACCCACAGCAAACATTTGACAGGATTCAGTCTCCAGGTGAGCATTTTTTTTATGGTTATATCATATAATTCTCAAGCCAGTGAGGTGTGCTATTAGAGTAGAGCAAAGGATTTGTTTTTCTAGTTTTTGTTTACACATCGATACAAGACGTTCTTTAAAATGATCATGTAGATCAATGATTGTAGTGTGAAGTGCAGAAATCCCTCTAGGCAGCTTCACTCCAGTTACCCTGCCAAACACGATGGCCTGTTAATTAAATTAAGGAGTCGAATCTTGTTCGACACCATTGTTTCCATTCTACACTCTAAAAAGCTAAATTTGCTTCAAGCATATATATTTATGACTCTCAACTGATGGAAAAATTACAAACCTAAACTTTACGTTGGAGCCAAGACGGCATTAAGGCAATACTTTACTTGATCATAATATTTATTGTAATAAACAAAATGCAGGAGTATTTGTTAACCTACTGACTTACTAAAATATAAATGCACAAACATTTAGAAACCCTATATAAGTGAAATTTGAAAACAATTTTCCTGGCTCATGTGTGCACTTTTTCTTCTTGTTGAACGTAGCATGAAGAAGATTATCCTCGACGTGGATACAGGGGTCGATGATGCTCAAGCCATCATGGTGGCTCTCGCAGACCCCAATGTGGAGATTTTGGCTATCACTTGCTGCCACGGCAACACTCCCCTGAATAATGTACTCATGAATACACTGCGTGTCCTGAAAGAGTGCAACAGGCTGGATGTAAGATTATTGCAGATTGTTACATTTAACTGAAAGGAGCGCCCATATTTGGGAGTTAGTACATTTTAATGGGTGGATGTATTGACAGCTAGGCTGTGATTGATCGTTTGCATTAAGAGGATTCATTAACAAAAACATGTCAAAAGATTATCATCGAAGACTTTTTCCACAACCTGAGCATACAGGCAAAACACTAATGAGCCATTCTTTAGCTGGATCCCACTGAATTTTCTCACAGCATAGCTGATGCCCAAAGTCTCAGTTTGATTTGGTAAAACCTGAACGATCCCATCTTGTTCTCAAGCTTAAAATGTCAAGAAGGCTATACTGATGGCTTGGAGGCTCTGAACTCGATGTGGTTCACAATAAGTATCAAAATGATAAATGCTTTACATTGATATAATTATATTAAATATTTTCTGCAAAGCTGCATCTTTAGTCATTAAACCTTTTTCCATCTGATAAAAGTTAAAGAATTATGTGAAATAAATGAAATACAATTAGGAGTGAAATGAATGAATACAGTTTTGTGGTGAGACAGAATTGACTGAAAGTTTATAATCACTAGATGTCTTGGTCAAATTAACACAAGTAATGTTTATTTGTATAGCGTCAAATCAAAGGAATTATCCAAGGAAAAATGTATCCCCAACAATGAAAATAATAAGATCATCAGTGGGAATCAGCCATGATCACAGCAGAAGGGCAATTCATTATCCATGGTAACCCGAAGGATGACTGACAAAGAAAACTTCAACTACTTCACGCTAATATGGGAGAGATTCGGTCCCTGATACTTGTTATGGTCAGCACACATGCAGCAGCATTCTGAATCAACAGGGGAGACTTATCAAGACAGCCTTATAATTGGTAGATAGAATAGACTTGTCTTGAAGTACCAAATGTAAGTACTATTTCTTTGACTGAATCTTTTTGACATAGTGAATCTTTTGCGATTATGCAGAATAAAGAAGGGAACCATAGAAGTGTGCTTTGTGGGGAAGTTTAAGAACATATCTTGACTGAAGATTACTCCCAGGTTCCTCACTTTGGTGCTGGAGGCCAAGGTACTGCCATCCAAAGTAATTATCTAATTAGATAGTGTATTTCGGGTGTTCGGATCCCAGTTCAAAAACTTAAATTTTAAAGATAAGGTCAGAAGTAGTTTGATCGTGTCTGCGGATTTAGAGAGGCGTACGACAGTGTCCCGAGGGAGGGATTGAAGTATTACACGTGGAAGTCTGGAGTGACAGAGAAGTATGTTAGAGTGGTACAGGATATATCTGACAGCCGTTTGACAGCTGTGAGGCGTGCAGTAGGACAGATGGGTTAAAGGTGGATGTATAACTGCACTAAGGATTGGCTCTGAGCACCTTCCTGTTTCTTTGCTATTGAAATGGACAGGATGACAGATGAGGTGGAAGAAAACCGGGAGAGGTGGACGTATGCACTGGAGAGAATAGGTAGGAAGGTCAGTTGCAGCACGACAGAATACGTTGTGTGAGTGAAAGTGAGTCAAGTGAAACGGTGAAAATGCCGGGAATGGAGGTGGAGAAGGTCCAGGAGTTGAAGTGCGTGGGGTCAACTGTTCAGAGCAATGGTGTGTGAGGAAAAGACGGGAAGAAACAAGTACAGGCAGGGTGGCATGGGTGGAGAAGAGGAGTTATCTTTGATAGAAGAGTAACACCAGGAGTGAAGAGAAAGGTTCACAAGATAGTTGCGAGAGCAGCTCCACTGTCTGGTTTACAGACAGTAGCACTGACCAAAAGACAGGAGACAGATGTGGCAGAGTTGAAGATATTGTGATGTTCTTTGGGAGAGACAAGGATGGCTAGGATTAGAAACGAGCACATCAGAACGACAGCCCAGGTTAGATGTCCTGAAAACAAAGTAAGAGAGGTAAGATTGAGTTGATTTAGACATGTGCAAAGGGGGATAGTGGATCTATTGGTAGAAGGATGCTAGAGATGGAGCTGTCAGGCAGGAAAAAAAGAGGAAAACCAAAGTGAATGTTTCTGTATGTGGCAAGAGAGGACATGTAGATGGTTTCAACCAGTTATGTAACAAAATCATGTTACTGTTATACCTAGAAACTACTCAACTTTATTAAAACTAGTGACTGACTAAAACTAGATTAAAGTACTTAAGGTCTTGTTTGACTAAATCTCTGGGTTTTTCATTGACTTATAGAAACAGGATTATGTTTACTAGCCTATGATAAAAAATAATAATAAGGACTTATGACACAGGACTAGGTTTACTAAGTCTAATACTAGATTTAGAATTTACCGATATCTGTACCGGATTTCTATTTTGTGTGTTTCTGAATGTATCCATTGAAGACGTAACATTGTGCTATGCCTATCAGATCCCAGTGTATCAAGGCTGTCAAAAGCCCTTGCTAGCCCGTAAACAACATGCTGGAGATTACCACGGCAAGGATGGACTGGGAGACGTTCCCGATCCAAATGCACCAGGCCTGGACCTGCTCCAGCGCAAACACGCTGCGAAGGCCATCATTACGATTGTGAAAAAAAACGCTGGAGAGGTAGGACAAGCATTTGGTAAAATAATTAATATATTTCTTTTAAGGTTGTGAGAAGCATTACATTCTGCACACACATACACACACACTATATTTGCCGTCACAGGAACACAGGGGATAGGAGACGATATCTAGAGGGGTCTGATTAAGGTTTTTTCGGGGAGGAGGATCAATAGGAGCAAATAGGAGAAATAAAAGCTCAGTAATTTATTGGGACTGACTAGCACTGACATGCCCCATATGACTACCATGTTACCTAGCAATTACATAGCAATTACTAAACAAGATACAACTAGCTCTTCGAGAATGCGAGGCATGCTGAGTATCTCTCCCCTTTCTTTTTGAATATAGGTACACAAGTACAGTAAGCAGGAGCACAAACAAAATTCTACGAGTATTAGAGTATTGGAACCGGTCTAATTGAAACACAATCAGAACATTTGTCTCGTTTTGAGACAGAAGCGCTGCTTCCTGGGACTTATTCTATGCTACTTGCCAGAGAATTGTGGTAAATAGGGGCATTTGTTGCACAATGATGACTATGACTAAACTATGACTAAAAACAAAACGAGAGCTGTTAATCCATTGTCCAAATGATGATTATTGCCATATCCCATATTTATGACATAGGATCCGGCTTTTATTGGCATTGCAAATAATTTTTAATCCTATGTCAAGCCACCGTGGGTGATATCAGGAGAATGCTTGCAAGTTTACCCCGGGGTACAGAATCCATATCCTCTCAGATATGATGATAATAGTTTATCTTTAGCATGTTATCCTAATCAAAAAAAAAAACGTCATTTTTTATCCATCTATTTTATTGTGAAATGAAACACTGGGTAAGTAAAGGGTCTGACCTGGTCTTTGAACGCTAGAACGTCTAATGAATTATTTGAACACATTATCTGAATGTATTCCAACCCTTTGAGTTAAAGTTGATATATTTTGGTGGATAACTGAAAACTGAATTTTTGGTGCTCATGCTAGCATTAGCCCTAGCATGTGCCCTTTTAGATCATAACCTATGACTAGAATCATGACATTTCTAAATGAACCTCCTCTCATTACTAAACCCAGTATACAATGAATGTGACAAAATGTGTGTTCTATTGATGCTCTGGTTTCCAGGTGATTCTAGTGGCCACAGCCCCTCTCACTAACCTGGCTGTTGCTGTCCAGCTGGAGCCCTCAATCTCTGAGAAACTGAAGGCGCTCTACATCATGGGTGGAAACACTGAGTGTAGGTCATCTTTTAATTATTCTAACCTTTCATCACCTTCTCCTTCTCTATCTCTGCTTTACTATACTGAAAGTAGTGACTGTGTATCTGTGCTGAATGTGTGCGCAGCCAGGGGCAACACCACAGTGTGTGGAGAGTTCAACTTTGTGGCTGACCCAGAGGCTGCTTATGTTGTGTTGGACCGCTACACCTGTCCCACCTACATCGCCACATGGGAGTTCAGCTGCAGGAACAGCCTGCCATGGGTGAGGAGCAACACACAGATCAAAAGAGGGAAATGAACTATAATATAACCTTATATCATTTAAATGTAATCTAAGGCAATTTTTTGAACAAAAGAATACTTACGTTAAAAGTAAGTGTGTGTGAAGAGTGCAGAGACTGTATTAGCCCAGTGAACATGATATTTTACCCTCCCTCAGTCTTTCTGCGACAAGTGGCTGGCCGAAAAAACTGAGAAAGCTGCCTTCATGAAGAAGATTTCAACCCTTTCAATGAAGGTAAGAATGTGCAGTAGGTGATTATACAAATTTTAACAGTGTTTTTAACATCAATAATGTTTCGTTCTCACAGGAGTTGGGAGTTGGAGTTGGGTGCTATGGGAGTAAACACAGGGTTCACCGTTATGCTAATGAAGTGAATGTATATACATAGTCTCAGTCTGCTTATTCTTTGGTCCAGTTTCAAGTCTTTGGTCACCACATGTCTTTGTGGGTTGCTGTTTCTGCAGAAAGCTAAGTCAGCTGACTATCAAAAGGAGATTACCGAGGGCCCAGGGTTCAATTCCTGTGATACCTACGCTTTGGCTGCTGCCATTGATGATTCATTCATAATAGACAGTGAGGAGGTGAGCTTGTTCTGAATTAATATCTTAATATCAGCTCCAAATATCGTGCAACAACATCCAATGTTCTTCAACCAGGTTGCAGTGACAGTGGAGTTGGAAGGGACCTACACCCGAGGCATGATGGTGCTGGACTACATGAACCTGTTGGGCAAAAAACACAAGGCTGTCATTATGAAAAAAGTTGATTTGGAGAAGATGAAGCGAATGTTCTGTAATTCGCTGAAGCCTAATGATACACAACAGAAATAAAGGGAAGGGGCCAGAATAAAGAGAAATTGCCCTCCTTATGGAAAACGGAGGAACCCTTTATTGTGTGCCTATATTCTTAATGACCCAATACGTATAACATGAGGTTCTGAAGACTTTTTTTACCAGCCTAGTTTAGAAAAACTTTACTATCTTGAGAGAAGCAGTTCTATGAACAGTTCTGTGAATCCTCTGACTATCAATCCGTGAGTTTATTCGAGAAATTGATACGTTCAAGGGCCATTTGTTCTGGTTTAACAATCTCACTTTTGACATTGCTTAACAACTTCGGAAGTAAGATTATGATTTTCGTAACACAACAAAAATCATAATTTCTGTTGAATCACTATGTACTGCATAAAGTCTTCCAAATATTTAATAATTGCCATTACCAGCAACATGTTGACATTAAGACGTCTGCACCACATGGCCAATCTCCTCAAATAGAGGAGATTGGCCATGTGGAGCAGATAAAAGCATCAATAAAAAATACAATAATAATTAAATAAAAATATGACAAAAAGTAGCAATGATAATTAAAAGTTATAGGTTATACTAAAAATTTAAGTTTTTTAAGTCCTTTTTTAAATGTCTCAGTCGTCTGTGGAGCCCTCAATGCCGGTTCAGTCGGCCAAGGATCTAAAAAAAATGGCCGACAGTGGCCAGTGTAAAAACCTATCATCTATAAGAAAGGAAAACTTTATGCATACAATTTCTTACTTTATGGTCATGTCCAGGACATCAAATACCCAGATTTGTCACATGACGTGTATAATAAGGAGCAACGGACTGACGAACCAGCAGCAAGGACATAAAACACTGCTGTATAATAAGAGGGCCGTCATAAACAAGTCAATCAGGTACAAATATGATATATCAGACACAACACAGTTGGGACAAAGGACCTGCGGTAGCACTCTGTCTTACACTGTGGGTTCGGCAGTCTTCTGCTGAAGGAGCTTCTCAAATGCTTGATCCTGCAACCTGTAAAAAGCAAAACACCCTGGGGAATCCTGTTAGGTTTCCAAAGCTTCCAGACTCAAGTACAGCCCCCAAGTCAAGGGAGTACAGTTCAACAAGGGTTTTATTTTCCAGCTAGATCTAATCTAAATGGTTCAATTCTAGTAACCACAGAGTGATCCCATGATTAGATGAGAAACCAGCTCTTCAGTATTGATGGGGCTGCTGAAGAGGTTAAGCTATGCAGCAGGGGGGGAGTAGACAGCCATAGTAACGAGGAGGCTGAAGAGGAAGAAGCAGAGCCACACCTGTGACACAAACACCTCGACTCACAGACAGACAGGGAGAACCAAACAGGAAACAGCAGCAGTGGATGTAAAAACACCGTCTGGGTTTCTTGGAGATAAGCAAGCAAACATTTTTAACTTTTTTTAACTTGCCATAAAAAGAAAAAAATACACATTGTTTGGAAGTAGAATGAGCATAATGGGACAAGAGGAGCAAATGATCTCATTAGGATCTTACTTCCAACCAGAAATGTCATAACATAAGAATTGAGTATAATCACATTGCATTCATCAGTAAAGCCCTTGTGACAACAGTTCTTAGAGGAGGACTGTGAATGCTGTTGTGAATCCAAGGTGGGTTACTTTATATCCTTTCGACTTTTTTTAACTTGACAATCTGCCGCAACTACGCAGACACTGGTTCACCACATCTGTTTGTGGTCTCTTGTTTTTTTGGCTGCTGCATAACATTCTCATATGTTCTTCAGCATAAAAAGCAGCTTGCAGGAGAAAAGTATGCGAACTTTCAAGTGAGCTTCTTCTTTTTTTTAGGTTAGTTTTATGTCTGCTTTTTAACACAGAACAGTTTCTTTACCCAATGATTAGATAATACATTAAATATCTAAGCATTGATTCACTGTAAAGAATATAATTTGTAAAAAACAATGATCTCAACCATTGACAGTATATCAGGGCATTCTCAGAGGATATACATCCTCCATCTATGAGGGTGTATTCAGCAGATGAAATGGCTCTTGTTTGTTTGTACTTTGCACTACGTATTGTAAGCTCACAACAGGATGCAGGAACATTTCTGTACCACCTTACAGCTGAAGACGCATTATTAGGGTGTTCATTAGATATATCGTTAAGATAGTCATAGTGCTGCCTAGTAGTAACAGGATAAGCAATACACTGATATACTCCTCTCTCATTGACATATTGATCTGAAATTTGGTCAGAAACGCCAAAAAACGTTGATGAAGCTTTAATGTGATTATTACAAGTTTTCATCATCTGGTGAACCAGCAACTGTTTATGTTCACCATGAAACAGGAAGTTGCTCCTGAGCCCGGGGATGTGCTGAAACACCCTGAATTTGTATATTTACCGCAGGTGGTAAACATTGCGATAGGTTAAAAGGTTTGGTTTGGTAAAATTACTCCAAGATAAAAAAAAAACCCTTGGAGGCAGCCCCTCACATGTGTTTAACCTCAAAGTATGAAACTGTTACCATAAATATGATGAGACCTAACCTCATAACATAAACCCAACAAGAGGACAGTTGTTTTGCATTTACTGTAAGAATTGTTGTATTATTCACCATTTTCTTGTAGTGTAATCTTACCAAAACTTTCTGTGGAATGCACCCATTCGACTTGAACTTTAGTTAAGGGAATCCCAAACACCATTTTGATAAAAAAAAAAAAAAAAAAACTATGGAAATGTTTTTTATAACTTGAAATGTATGAGCATGGACACATGAACTGACTATTCTCTATGAAACAGGACATTTTTATAAGTCTTCTGATAGTTTAAATAAGACTCGACTCTGGAAACCTCCACATGATAATACTGTTACAGCGCCACCTGCTGTAACAGTATTCATATACCCGTGTTCAGTTACGGGTGTTCTTTAGAACCTGGGGTTGGACACAGATAGTGACATTGCACAGTGTAAATACCGCAGACATTAAGGGGCTGGTGTTTGCTTGACAAGCCCTTGGGTGCCAAACCGTTTTCCCAACTGACATGATACGTTGTGTCATCATGTCTCCATGATACATTGGAATATGTTTCTTTTTTTTTTTTATTAAGTAAAGAATAGCGTCTTTATATCATAGATGGTCCCATTCTGAAGTGTTTTCACGGGTAGAACTATCCAATATTTCACATGCACTTACTGAAGTTTGATTTGTACACGAAAACCCGAATTCCTCTTCCCCACGAGGCCTGAGGCGTTGGTTGTCCTGTTTCTCACACACCTTATTTCAGTGGGGGGTTTTCCTACCCTTTAAAAACGGCCGCTCTTGTGACGGGGCGAGTCAGCAGCCGCCATCCACTTCTACTGCAAGTACCGACAGGCACCACAGACCCCACTAACCAGGCGAGTTTCTTTAAGTTTCCCCAGAGCGTTTTTACATCGGAATGTGCATGTAATCAAGTATTTCACGCGTTGCATCGAAGCCCCTTAAGTTTAAAAAGAAACTTCCCATCCAGGCGGCAGGGAAATGTAGTACTAGATGGCTGCGGGTCCAACAACAACAGGAAGTGGACAAAAGCTTGGACGGGCTCGGAAGCAGTGTCTAACGTAACTTTACTGTTCGGCTCTCAACTTCTCAGACATGAGAGGAAGTGGGACTGAAAACCGGTGTAGTCCAGATGGTTGCTGTGTTACCTGCCTGACCTTAGAGCAGCCATTTCCTGCTGATTGTTCGAACACGCAAAACTGGTTTCAACTATTTTACTGAAAGAAGACAAGACACACACACACACGCACACATCCCAGCCCAAGTTTTGTTTTTTGTTTTTTTTTGTGTTTGAATGCATACATTTATTGAAGAGGAGGCTTTAACCGAGTCCTATTTGATTAGTAGGATTTTTTTTTGTTGCAATTTATAGAATGTGAGGACTTAGGAAAGTTAGTATTCTTGCATACCAAAAGGCTGAGCTAATCTAATTATATTTTCCATGAAATACAAAATGATGTCTTGACATAATTATCGTCTGATCTTTGTTTCTTTTTAAAACAAATGTTTGTTTGTTTTTTTACTTAGCGCATGAACAACAAATGGCAAGGTACATTCATAAGAAAGAACAAGTAAGGTGCAAAGGAATAGTTTTACAACAAAACAGCTTCATATAAATTAACAACAACAGAGCAGTGCATTAAGTTACAGTCCAAGGTAGGTAACAGAATAGGTTTCCAAAGACAAGTTGGCAAAGTTTCTTACGAACATGAATAAATAAATTTCATGTGACATCAAACACTTAAGACAAGAGGGCTTCTGTGACTTTCTCCCCCCTTCTCCATATCTCCATATCTTGTTAAATGTAGAATATTTACCTCTGATCATATTAGTAAGTTTTTCCAGGGCAAGAGAATTTGTCAATCAATATGAAAAACTTAGTTTTTACTGTTAAATTCATGCTTGACCAAAGGATTTTTCATTTTATAGTTTAAAAAAAAAAAAACTTGTCTAAATATTAAATTGATAAATGCTGTGAAGAAATAAGGAGTCCCCCTGCTGAAGGAAGAAAAAAAAATTAAGGCGTGGAAATAATTTATAATCTTGCGAACAAAATGAATACTTGTTAACCTTCTGACTAACCTGAAAATACAATCAATAAAATCGGCCAGCTCACAAACATTTAGAAACCCTATATAAGTAAAATTTGGGAAAAAAATTCCTGACTCATGTGTGCACTTTTCCTTCTTGTTGAACGTAGCATGAAGAAGATTATCCTCGATGTGGATACAGGAGTCGATGATGCTCAAGCCATCCTGGTGGCTCTTGCGGACCCCAATGTTGAGATTTTGGGGGTCACCTGCAGTCATGGCAACACTCCCCTGGACAATGTATTGAGGAACACACTGCGTGTCCTGAAAGTGTGCAACAGGCTAGATGTAAGTTTGTGCCACATCAGAACTTGCATAGCCTCTTATGTTTGGAATCAGCATATTACATGAAGAGAGACCTCTAACACTCCACAGATACCAGTGTACCCTGGCTGTGACGGGCCTCTGCTTGGTAGAAAACGCCATGCGGGGGATTTCCATGGAAAGGATGGGCTTGGCGACGCCCCAGATCCAGACGCTCCAGGACTGGAGCTGCTGCAGGAGAAAAAAGCTGTGCAGGCCATGATCGAGATTGTCAAGCAGCACCCTGGAGAGGTGGGTTGATGGTACAACACCTCAGAACTATGTGACTTTGTCAATCTAGCCCATAATGCATTACCATGACACTAAAAAACTTGAAAGTATGATAATTCAACAAAAATAATTATTGTAAAAACTGTATTGTTTTTCGAGTTACTTTAATTTCACATTCAACATTTGTTTTTGCTTATCTTATCATCTCTACAACCTTTTAGAAAATATGTTCAATATTGTTTGTGTTAGTAGAAAAAAAGGTTGAATGATACCTTACAATACAACCCTTATGATGCAAAAAGGTTTAGTTTTACTACCTGCACTTCAGTGTAAGCTTCACAACTCCAACAACCCACCCACACACACACACACACACACACACACACACACACACACACACACAAAATGGGAAATTGATAAAATGTGTGCTAGTGTGTCACTATAAAAACAAGTCTGTGCATTAAATCCATAAAAGTCCATGAACAAAGACTAGCTCATTGCCCCACATTTGCAAAGTAGAATTGATTAATTAGTTACTTTATTGCATGATCATGCTAACCAGCCACAAAGAAGCAGAGCGAGCACCACCAGAAGAGCATCTAAAATATTTCTGGATCTACTTCGTGCTTTTTGATCTGCCTCAAAACCAGATCACCTCTTTTCTATTCCAAGGACCAACTCTTTGTAAAATGTCATTGAAATCTGTTAAGATCTTTTCTAGATATTCTCCTGACTAACAAAGGACATTAAAAAAATGGGCAGATGTAATGATTATAGACATTTGTTGTTGTTTATTACTAAATAAGGATTCTTGGTCAAAACATGACTCACTGGTTTAAAATGTAGTTTATTTATGGATTATTTATTTCAACATTCTTTTAATTAGCCTTAGTAAAATCCTCTGTTAGATTATAATCCCTTTTCCGAGAGTGACCTGGACAAAAGAATTGAATAGAATTGATTAGAATTTATATGAATATGAAATTTTGTTTGATTATAAAGGTCTGAAAAATGTAATGGGATTCATGGTTGGATGGATATTTTAAGTAACTCGACTGTACACTCTGACCTTTGAAATAAGAGGGTAAAAAATGTACCGATGAATGCATCCACAGGACAACTAAATGATAACATGATCATCTTTCTTTCCCGTGACGTATCTACAGGTGACTCTGGTGGCTACGGCTCCTCTCACCAACCTGGCTGTTGCCGTCCAATTTGACCCGTCTTTCCCTAAGAAGCTTAAGGCGCTCTACATCATGGGAGGAAATACTGAATGTACGTCATGCATTTTGTTTTATTTATTAACATCAACTCTAAATGGAGGAAATGCTGAAGTTGAGTAGGATTTTTTATTTTTTTCAATATCAGCATGAAACGTTCCTATTTAATTTCTGAAATTAAAATAACAGCACCCGAAATTAAACTCTGGTCGTTATCTCCTGGATGATCTCTGGTTGCGTTAAGTCTCATAGACATTTCAGGAGCTCCAGAGCAAAAAGTGCTGCAGCACTCTCCAAACAAACGTGGTAGATGTAGATTTGTTTTTGAAATGTTAACAAATACATAATGAAGGCATACAACTTGTGAGGCCTAATCAGTGTCTACAGAAGCCATGTTTAAAAGAGCATTATTTACTCCCTCAGCTGATATCTTCACTACTGAGACTCTTAAACATCCCATCTGAGGGAGGTACATGAGAGCCTCTAGATGCAGGAACACTCGCCGTCTCTGCATTACTCAATGTTGCTGCAACTTTGACTGTGACTACATGCACACCGGTATCCCTGTTATTTTCGGTGTTTTTTTAATATCCCATATTTGCATTTGTGAATGTATACATTATATCCAGATTTCAGATTCTGGGAAATCCGGTTATTCTAGCTGAAGTACTCACTGAAAGAAATAGGGAGACCGTTCTGTGTATCCGTGTTATCCAGGTTTCTTAAAGCTGAGGACAGAAATCCACACAACAGCAGAAGTAGCAAATTGCTCTGTCCACCAAACTGTGACATAACATATTCAAAAACTTTCTGTCTGAGCCTCAGAGACCTGGTTTGTACCCAGTGATATTCCCCACAACTTCCCAGTTGGCTCAACACAATAGTGGCCCTCTTGGGTAACGGAACTGGCTGTACTTAGGTTTCATGCACAATTGGACTACGTCACTGATACTCTCTCTCTCTCTCTCCACTCAGTCTCACTGAACATGAGCCCCCTCTCCCACAAGTCCAAGGGGCGTGTCATCATCCAGTTCTCCCTTGGCTCTGCTGGCTTTGACCGCATGGCAGCAATTACAGTGGAGAACATGTTTAATATTTCTCTGATTGCTGGCAGTAACATGAAAATGGCATATCAGAATCAGAAAACCGTTTATTACCAAAGTTATGTAACACCAACAAGGAATTTGACCTAGTATTTTTGTACAAAGCATGCAGTCACAAAAATCTAAGCATAAATAAAAAAGGGAAAAAGATGAAGGACAAATAGCGACTACTATGAATATAGAATATGTAACAGAGGAAGTTATAGTTGGATGTACAATGATGTAATAATGTTTAGGCCCACGTGCAGCCAAACATGAACGCATACACATATACAGTAATAGTAATATATCCTTTATTTATCACATACAGCCATGCATACATACAGCAGTGGGCAGCCCCCTTTGAAGCGCTTGGGGAGCTAGTGTTTCAGTATCTTGTTCAGGAACCCTACAACATGTAGACCCTGGTGGGACTTCAACCGACTACCTTCTGATCCTCTGATAAGGAGACTTTGGCTCCTCCTACGGAGCTACAGCCGCCACTACACATGCTTATGTGCATAAAAGTGACAGTGCAGTTGTGCAGAAAAAAAAAGAGTAAAGTTGCAATTATCAGGTATTAGGTATCAGGTTTAGAGGGATCGGCTACAATCTTTCTTGCCCCTATCAGGTTCCTGGAGGCGTCAAAGTTCTGTAGACATGGCAGATTACAGCTGATCACCATCTCATCTGATCAGATGATAGGCTGCAGTCTTTACTTGTCTCTGACAGTGGCAGCAGGATGGAAAAAATGATAGAGGTGTAGAAGTGCATCATAATTGATTTGGGGAGGTTGAATACTTCAGTTGTCTGAGGAAGTATAACCTCTGCTGTGCTTTTGTAATTATTGAGCTGAAGTTCAGCCCCTGGGAGATGATGGTATCTGCAACAGAATATTGTCAATTAATAGTGCTAATACCTGCTATATCAGTGTGTCCTTGTTTTCTATATCCACTGTGCAATTAATTTAAAGTTTAGCCAGTAGGTACAGAAATATCAGATGAAATTATTGTAAATATCACAGGGACCAGCAAGTAGTAATCATTACGTAGTCTTCATCATGCATTGAGGGATATAAGTAACCAGACATCTCCGATCTCCATATAAACTCCATATACCCAATCTTATCCAAACTGGGTTTAGCTATGACGCTCCAGGAATGTTTTATGTGGTAAAATATATATATATATATATATATATATATATATATATATATATATATATATATATATATATATATAACCTTTAAAATTTCTATTTCATGCTCATTTGTCTATATAGCAAGAGGCAACACCACAGTGTGTGGGGAGTTTAATTTTGTAACTGACCCTGAGGCTGCCTACATCGTGCTGGACCGCTACACCTGTCCCACCTACATCGCCACCTGGGAGTTCTGCTGCAGGAACAGCCTTCCATGGGTTTGCCAATATTTTCTTAAGAGAATTAAAATTGCAACAATTAATAAAACTTTCCAAGACTGATTGTGATGAGTAGAGTCTCTGAAATTAGGAAATTAACACTCAACCTTGTTTCTGTCTGTCCCTCCCTCAGTCTTTCTGTGACACCTGGCTGGCCCAAGACACAGAAAAAGCTCGCTTCGTGGCTCGGATTTCAAGCCACACCAGGAAGGTATGAGAAGATCCAAACTTTTCAATCTAAACATGCTGAACAAGAGTTCAGAATGAATATCACGTTTGTCTGTTCAAACGTCTCTGCAGATGATCCAGACTGAGCGGTATCAGAAGGAACTGGTTGCAGGACCTGGGTTCAACTCGTGTGACACCTATGCCTTGGGTGCCGCCATCGATGACAATCTGGTGACAGAGAGTGAACAGGTTCATAAACAAACTCGCATTCATTCATTTTCAACTTCAGTAGTGAAGGGCGAGATGTAAGATCCGATGACTGGTGCATTGTTTTGCGAAACACTGCTATGATATAGCAGGACAAAGTACCTTCCCTTCCAGTGGACTCTGCTTGAGACAAATATATTCACGGTGTTTGTCCATTTAAAGGATAATTTTTCAAATAAATGGATGCAGTTTTGTCATGAAACTGGAGCCTAAGATTGTGAAAGTAATAACTATAATGGCAGAGAGGGTATACCTCCACCAGCACCAAACAATCTCACAAATGTCTGCTAGCCTTCAGATGCAAAGTTTGATGAAGACTTTTTTGCTTGATTAGGAAATGCAAATAAAGCCAAAACTAAAGAAAGTGATTGAAAAATGACCTGGATCCATCCTTTTTGTCCAGATCTTCATTAAAGTTATATGGATTCATCTAAATGGGCCGTCAACATCATGTTATGCTAATAACCCAATCTTCCACCAAGATTCATGACAATCTGTTCTGTAGTTCAGGTTTATTAGAAGGCTAAAATCCCTTAGTCAAACTATCTAGTTTTTTAGGGGTTCCCGAACACCAATATACAGAAAAAAACAACACACCAAATGAAACGAACAAATAAATCCATTAAAAATACAACAGTCCTCCTTTCCACATTAGACCAGTGGTTCCCAAACATTTGGGAACCAACATAATGCACCCCTTTTGAATGATTATTTTCCACAAAGTACCCCCTAATCAGTGCAAAACCTTTTTGGTATGAAAAATGCCGGTAGCACTTTACATTACAGGCATTTAACTTTTGCACCACTGATTCATGGTTATTACATGGAAACTACCACAAGTGTTTCCAGGTAAGAAGTGTCAAGAATATATATACTATTAGTACAGTATTACCTTGAAACAAAAGGGAATGTTCTGAACATATAGGTTGGATGAATTACTGCATTATTATATGGTAATTCCCAATTTTAATGTAATTTATTACACTGATAATAGCCTATAATACTGTGAGAATATCAACCCTATATTACCTCATTATCATGTTATTACAATATTAATATCCATATATTACCACTTTTGAATCCAAATATTGCACTGACTATTTTATTGTTAGCATTTAAAAAACATATTACTGTATTAATCAATCTTTATTTATACAGCACCAATTCACAACAGTTGTCTCAAGGTGCTTTCCAGAAAGAGCAGGTCTAGATCAAACTCTTTATATAATAATCTTACAGAGAACCATCAAATTCCTTTGTGAGCAAGCACTTGGCGACAATGGTGAGGAAAAAAAATGCCTTTTAACAGACAGAAACCTCGAGCAGATCCAAGACTCAGGGTGGACAGCCTACTGCCATGACCGATCGGGTATGAAAAAAGAATGAGAGAGAGAGCTTCACAGACTTATTAGGACTACCTGCTAATAGGGATTTACAGTAATCCAGCCTTGAAGTAACAAATGAATGAACTAACTTTTCTGCATCTTTGTGGGACAGAATGTGTCTTATTTTAGAAATATTACGCAGATGAAAAAAGGCAGCCCTAGAAATCTGTTTTATGTGGGAGTCAAAGGACATATCCTGATCAAAGATAACTCCCAGGATCCTCCCAGGTGCTGGAAGCCAAGGTCATACCATCCAGAGTAGATATATCATCAGATAAATTGTTTCTAAGGTGCTTGGGTCCCAGCACAATAAGTTATGTGTATCTGAATTTAATAATAAAAAGTTGCAGGTCATCCAAGTCTTAATGTCTTTGAGGCACACCTCTAAATTGGATTGGTGATTAGATTCACCTGGTTTCGTTGATGAGTACAATTGTGTGTCATCTGCGTAACAGGGAAAGTTTATGGAGTGTTTCCTGATAATGTTGCCTAAAGGGAGCATAGATAGTGTGAATAATATTGGCCCAAGCAGAGATCCCTGGGAACTCTGAGAACTCCGTGGGTAACTTTTCTCTGCATAGAGGACTCATTATCAACATATACAAACTGAGATCTGTCACATAAATAAGACTTAAAACAATTTAATGCAGCGTCTTTGATGCCAATTAAGTTTTCAAATCTTTTTATTAGAAATTGGTGTTCAATAGTATCAAAGGCAGCAATAAGATCCAACAAGACCAGAATAGAGGCCAGTCTCTCATAAGCGAGGTAGTACTGGTTGGTCATCTGTAAAAGCTTAGCCTGTTGAATCTCACTGTGTCGACCGCCCAGGGGGTTAAAGGATCCTCACAAGTTGGTAAGAACTATCAAATTGGTTCATAAATCTAACTATACACCCTATTCTGTTCCAAATATATGAAAAAAATGTAACTAATAAAATATTTGAAATACAAAATTCTGACTTGTACAAAAAGAGTTTTGTTATTTCTAGTGTGTCTAGTGTTGAGCGCGCTCTTAAATTTTCATTCTAGTTTGATCCAAGAAATTGACCGGGACAAAATGGCTTTGCGCAAGAGAAATTCTCTAAAATGTTAACTGCCTGCTGAGAAGAAATATATTGTAAGATAAAAATAAAACAAGAGAAAGTTTGTCTTGATATAAGTTCGTAACCATCTTACATATAACTGGGACTTGTGATTCAACTTTCACCAAACCATCAGCAGAAAAGCAAAGGATGAGACCTTTCAGTGCTGTCCTCCTCCACCAGGTTGCAGTGACAGTGGAGTTGGAGGGGACCTACACCAGAGGCATGATGGTGGTGGACCACATGGAGCTACTGGGAAAGAAACACAAGGCAACCATCCTAAAAACTGTTGACTTGGAGAGGTTCAAGAAAATGCTGATGAATGCCCTTATTTAAATATACATGAGGTCTTGTCACTCGTAAGTTAAAAATATTTGCATTTTTAACTTTCTTTCTTTCCATACTGAAACTATTTGTATGAAATTTTTTATCCCATCAATGAGAAGTATTCCACCACCATTCCATAACATCATTACTTCCATGTTTAATAATTGTTTAATGAATAATTTTGCCGTACACTCTCTTGCAGTTTTGATTATGCCACAGGGAGTGAGGAACCAGACAGTCCACTGAAAAGTAGTGCTCTGTACCTGCAGGTTTCAACATTTCTCCATTCCTTATGATCAGAGACGATTGGATGCCCCTGAGCCAATGCATTCCAATGGGAGAAGAGATTGTGAGCACGTTAAAAAGAATTCTTCACTTCTTCATAGTCCAAAAAATAATATTGGACTGATTTTCACATATATCTTCAGAACATTCTGACGTTTAAAATTCATTCATCATATAAAACAAATGAAGAGTACAATGCATTCCTCCATCGAGGCACACCCCTCCACTCATTGTCTGTTAGCCAAATTACAATAGAAATTTAATGTGCAGTTCTCTTTAGAATAAACAATTTCCACCAATCTTTGCCAGAAAGTGTCCTTATCGTTGTGTAATCTGATCTCAGTAGCTTTTGCTAAGCATGAAAATGAAAAGCAAGAGCAGTTCAAACAGACTGTAAAATACTTGATGCTACTATTGTTTCTTCCATTCTGAATCAGTATAGCTACACAATGGTGGTTGTACTGACGGAAAATATGACCTAGGCCTAAGAAGATTTCAGTTTGCCATTTGATACAGAACATTAATTATATTGTCAAATACGATGACATGGACAAAAAAATCCTGACTTATATCTAGAACAAATCAGTATTCCTTCACCCTGGCACCAGACCAACTCCGCAACAATCGTTGGTAAAAGTTGGTTTACGACCTTTCACATAATCCTCCCAGCCACTACCCAGTAACTACAAACAAGTTAAATAAAAATTCATGTGACTTTCTAGTAATTTGTACAAATTATCTTGGTATTTTAAATGACGAAAATTATCAATGTTCAACTGTTATTCCGTAAATGTTTAATTTGTCCGAGGGGAACCAGTGAGGTCTTATACGATGCATCTAATAGTCTGCACCTTTAGCCTAACTATTTTTAATCTTCCTCTCTTTGTTTTTGATTGTTTGAAACATGTTGAAACAACTATGCTTCAGTAAATAACTTATTCAGATTACTTAGCTTTCACCAACTATTTGTTAGATTGTGGCTTTAGCTGATGGCAGCTGATGATCTAAACAAGTTAATAAGAATCATGCTACCATTGTAGCTTTCAAAACAAGTTAATAAACAATTTATTGAAAGTGGAATGTACAGTCAAAGGAAAAAGCAAAAAAAACAAACATTTGCATTCCACATTCCTCCACTTTCTCTTCATTAACCCAGACTTTTTTTTTTTGTCTTTTTTTTAGAAAAAGAAAAAGCAAAAGATTAATTTTCAGAAACAATCACTCGGGTGTATATATTAAACCTGCCAGAGCACTATTTACAAATCATACAAAAACATTAATAAAAGCTGTATCACGTTTGTCCCTCTGTTTCTAAAGTTAGCCGTAACACATCATTGTTCAACAACCATGGAGCTCAACTTGAGAGCCAAACAAAAATTGACAGTCAGTTATCTGGCATAAGTGATAATAAGTGTCCGAGCTCAAAGCAAAGCCCATCCTACTTGACTCTGTACTTATAAAACCAACAGAGACCCTTAGTGAAGTTCCAGCCCAGAGATATGGAGAGTATGTAGACAAGGCCGAGCAGAGCGAAGGGGTAGAGAAGCCCCTCGGTGTTCTTCAAGAAGGGTAGAGCTGTGTGGGGAAGACAAGGTGAATAAAAACACAAGTTCATAATTCTAACAGATGCTTTGTGTTGCAATTTCCATTCTCTAGTGTTGAATTTGTGATGATATCCTCTTATTGACCCATTACTGTAATTTTATAACTGGATTGGACCATAGTCAGTTTGTAGAATCTGATATTGCTACTGTCCTCTGTAGCAACAAATGCCATCTAGAAGAATGAATGTCCAAGGACACATCCCCCACTTCTAGAATTTCTTTTTAATGATTGAGATTGACCAAACCCCCTACCATAGGTTAATATGAGCAAAATTTAAAATTACTATGGTCAAATCAGTTAAGAAAATTAAATATAACTATGGAATGCACAGCTTAAGGCCCCTAAAAAGCGTGCGTGAGATTTCATTGAATTAAGATCAGTAGTTTTTGAGGATATGTGTGTATGCCCTTTACTACGGCCAGATAGATGAGGGGAACTATACATGTCCCCTTTGGCAGAGGCATAAAAATGGCAATATACATAAAGGGCTATTACAATATCGTAACTCACAACCTAACCGCCTAATAAAAAGTTGAAAAAGATCAACGTACTTCACATAAGAAAAAAAAAACTCACAGAAACCCTCAAAACAGGTGACATACTAAGCTCTCGGAAAATCTGTTCGCCCTTAATGAAAATGTAGATTTTGTCTCCTAAAAATCAGTTCGACGGACCCTCAGAGACCCCAATGACAAAATAATCTAGAATCAACAGAGTCAGTTCTTAAAATAATAAAAAGACAATTATTAATGTAGGTAATCTGGCATGATTATCTACAGTACCCATCAAAAGTTGGGTCAGAAACGGAACTTGTTCATTTACTTCAGTATTGCTCCTTTTTGGTTGACATGTTGAAAAAAACTGAACGTGGTGGTTTAAATGTGAACACAACTTACTGTTGTAACCTAGGAATGTGATGTAGAGATAATACCCTATGGAGATCATCCACAGAGTGTTCCCAACAAAGTATCCCAGGAACCAGTCCGTGTTTATGACCACAATATCTGAAACACATGAAACAAAGACAACGTGTGGTTATAGAGGAGGAAAAAACATGGTTCATTTCTACACCTGAGGTTTTTATTTTGTTTTATCTTGGTGTTGATCACTTTATTTTCATCATCGGGTCTGCTGTGCGTTTTGGATTCCCATAACTTAGTATAATTTTCCATGTTCAAAGGTTTACTTTAGTTTTAGCCTGCAGTGTGCTGGAATAGGATAAATGTGTGAAGTTAAAACAAGATTCCACATTAGTTAGCAAGCTAGCTAAAAGTAGAAGAAAATCAACTGAAAATGACAATCGGCAAATCAGGGACAGCAAAACATCCAGGAGCTACTCAACCTCAGAGCACAGATTGAAGTCAACCGTGGTAACGCTGATAATGTTTGTTTTTGTCATTTCATGGTCAGAAAAAAGCTTGGACACAACTTCCCATTAGAAATGTGTCTAAACATTTGACACAATAATGCTGCCATATTTTATGTAATGTATCTTCTGGTTGGGAGACACCATAATGTTATGTACAATGAAATACTGGAGCTGTCTTGTTTGTTCACTTTAACTAAGGGCTGTGAAGAGAAGGGTATTTACTAGAGAGCTATTGTGCGACCTCTGTTTTCAAAGGGCTACAGTCTACTCACGGTTGATGAAGAAGAGCTGCAGGAAATGAAGGATGACTAGAAGAGGGTAGAAAGCATTGAGATGAACATCAAAGGCATAGCCCCATTCCACATCAAAGTTTTTGCTGGGATTTTTCACCAGGTACTTGTTGCTGATCACCCTGAAATAGACAAAACCCATATTACACTTGCATTTAAGGGTTAAGTTTCATCATTACTTGAACTATTTCAATTCATAAAAAGGAGGGGTATATATCCTTCCCTGCATCCCAATAGTCAACATGATGAACTCACCACATAAGGGTGGATATGAGCAAACCGACTCCGATACAGTCAACAAAGACTACCCACAACAAGAGCTTCAGAGTCTCCAGGACGCCCATATCAAGCACCAGACCAAAGCCTATTGTTGACACTGTAAAAGAATAGAGGGTATGGTTAGTTAAAAGAAGAAAAATTGGGCCATTAGAATTCAGCCACTATCTACTCAACCAAAAACTACTGAAAAATTAATGTATCTTAATTAACTAGTATAGTATAGTTTATATAGAAAGAATATCTGAGCTTTTAGTTTCTATATGAATGCGAAGACTCACCTTAAATTGGGTGTAAATAATTTATTTTCAAATCAATTTGTGCTCGACACTTTTGAAGACTTGCTGTACAAGCTGAATGGAAATCCTTTTATTTTTGCTTTGAGTAGTTCTTTTTACATTTTAAATGTCCCCATCTTCGTCAGCTGTTCAGAAGAATACTGGAAACATTGTTTTACTTACCGACAATCCATCAGCATTAGGATGAGATGGTATGGACTGACTTTTTTCTTTTTGGATCAACTATTCATTAGGGAAGGGTAGGGCTGGGCAATTCTTGCTAAAATGAGAATCGCCAATTTTTTGTTACAATTGATATAAGACAAGATAAGCCTTTATTACTCCCAAGACAGGGAAATTGCAGGGTTGCAGCAGCAAAGAGCACACAGG
Organism: Lophius piscatorius; assembly: GCA_009660295.1. NCBI lineage: Eukaryota > Metazoa > Chordata > Actinopteri > Lophiiformes > Lophiidae > Lophius > Lophius piscatorius. The sequence goes on along the minus strand of VRLP01002758.1, from coordinate 15,369 downwards.
GCTATATAGCAGAATAAAATACAAGTCCTAAATATAAAAAGTACACTACACTAAAAATATTACACTATACTAGAAATATTACACTATAGTAGAAATATTACACTAAACTAGAAATATTACACTACAGTATAAACATTAAATTGTATTATAGATATTACACTGAACTAGAAATATACTATAAACATTAAACTGTACTATAAACATTACACTTTACTATAAATATTAAATTACAATATAAATGTTACACTATACTAAAAATATTATACTATATTACAAATATCACACTATACTGGACATACTAGGAAAGATCTGCGATATCGCTCCTTCACACTCTTGGGGTGAAGGAGCCCCTCGCTGAAGAAGCTCTACACTGCAGGGACAGTGTCCTGAATGGGGTGGGAGACGTTGTCCCGGAGAGATTACACTTTGGCCATCATTCGCCGTTTTCCCACCTCCTGCACTGGAAATTGATAAGCGCCATGCTCTACTGCACACTAGTGCACGGCCCAAGTGCATATGTATGTCGGAGCCCGACCGAGTCTTGTGAACAAGTGACCAGTCCTGGACCAAAACTAGAAGACCTTCTGTTCCTACCCCTACTTTGTTGTTACCATGATTACTGCACATCTGTTTACACACATATTTTATGTCAGTAAACGACTGTAAAAGGTTGTGGCTCTATGCCCTTAGCTTGTGTTTTAACCCATCAAACACAATCATTACACAATGTCATCAGCAGTTATGACGATATTGAAATTGTGTCCTACCATTGACAAACTACATCGTTAGACTCTACATCCAGATCTAAATCAAAATCCCTCAAAACTATCGGTTTCCCTGCATTTTTTTCAGTAGTTATAAACTTCACGGAAGACAGGATTTTCATCAATACCTTCCTTGTTTGAGCCCGGTTACTACATGAGAATTTACCGCTAGAAATACACACATAACCTATGCTGCATTCAGGAGCCAATAGCAGTCACATAAAAAAAGGCCTCCGATACTGAAAATGACAGAAACAGCCGACATAGAGATAAAAATGTATTATTAATTTTATACTATTCCTGACATGACAAAGCCCGACTTGACCACTTACAAAATTTCTAAATAGTTATCCAAAACCGGATCCAGTCTGATGGGAACCTGGTAGACCTTCTGTTTATTTGTTTTCGAACCCAGCTTGGCCCCTTCAGATAAAAGAAATTCACCGGTATAAACAACTATCCTTCTGTCATAAAAAAAAAATTCAAATAATATCTCAATAGTTCCGAAGGATTAAACAATATTATTTTTGATTGAAATGCCCATCCCTACTATTTTTTAGGATTGATCTAACACTTTACAACATATCAATGACATCAACACCCTACTGAAAACTTGCCACATAGCCAGATGCTGAGTAAGACCAGGAAAGCTGGGTCATCCCTGGCCCATTGGTCCTTTGTCTGTTTCCTGTAGTGGAAGTTGCGGTAGACTCTCTGGGGAGACGTGAACAAATAAAACATTTGCCACATGGCAAATTCAAAGTCCATCTGTCTGAAATGGAGGAGTCTTCGTAGGTACTTGTAGCGTTTGGCGCCTGCTGTATGACGTGCAGCATCCCTAGAACTGAGGGCACCATTGCTATAGCGCGAGGTAGTTGGCAACATGGAGCTGGAGAACAGATTGGAGCTGAGGGAGAGAAGGGGAGAGAATAAAAAAATGTAAAGAAGGACGACAAATTAAATTTCTATACTCATTGTGAATATGTTCAGCACTCTCACCAAATACATTTTAATATTAAAACTAATTAATAACCAATTTAGCATCAGAGGAATTGTTTTCATGTCAAAAGTTGGTCCGTGAATGCTAACTTGTACAGTTCATAGACAATAGTTAATGTTGGACATGATTTTATACAGCATGTTAGCACAGCAAGTTTAGATAATGTGTGAATTTTATTAAAACAATTAGCATTTTAAGAACATATGGTTCTAATAATTACTATACTTTACTTTAAATGTAGCATTTGAACAGGAAGGGGTTCAGTATTCTGTTTTATTCCTGCACAAATTGGTCACAAATTCCAGGGACTATTGAAAGAGGCTGTTGATTTTTATAATCAGCACATTTATGATCCAACTTTAACATATTGGTACATCTTTTTTTATACACAGCACAGACACAGCATTTGTTATAATTATATCAGTCAGGACTGTACAGACAATTGTCCCATACTTTTCTATAACTTGCATTAACTAAATTTTTTTTGTGATTTTTTTTTTAATTGGAAAGTGTTATGGGTTAAGCATTCAAGGATTAAGTATAGTCTTTGGTGTTTCATTATAGAAATTTGAGAATAAACCGAGGGTCAAGGGATGAATATTTAGAGTGACAAATGTAAAATAGTTTGAACAACAAACAAAGCGAACACTTACATAAAAATTTAGTAATATACACTGCCAGAAAATTTTTTGGGGAACCTTAAATCACAGATTGGATCTGAATGAAGGAAATATTGAAGTGGAAAATGTTATTGATGTGCACGGTGTTACTCAATGAAATAAAAATTGTGTAAAAATGGTCGGTGGAAACCATAATCATGAACCCACTGAGGGCTGGATTTTAAATGACACTGAAAAAATTAACACACGTTCTGATCCAACAAGTGTGAATTTAATCTCAACAACTCATAACGTGTCTCAGTAGTGGGTTTGGCCTCCATGGGCTTTTACGCACTTCCAATAATGTCTGGACAAGCTCTTCATGAGACGACAGATGGTATCCTAGAGAATCTTCTCCTTGACCTGGATCAGGGCATCAGTGAGCTTCTGGACAGTCTGGTGCTAATTGGCAGCATTTTATACACAATACATAAGGTTCCAGAGGTTCCCAATTGTGTTTCAGGTATGCGGAACATGAGGGCCAGTCAATGGCATCAACACCTTTGTCATCCTGGAACTGCCTACACACTTTGGTCTAATGTGGACAGGAACTGTCCTGCTCCAGTAGGACCCCAGTGTCAACTGCACTAGTACAAGATCTGACATGGGTCTGAGGAATTCCTTCTGGTACCTTTGTCTCATGTGGAGGTCTATGTGACCATCCAAGAATATGCATCTTCAGACCATCATTGTCCCATTGCCAAACCAGTCCTTCTGGATTCTGTTTTAGGCAGCATGATGTTCACCACTGCGTTTCCAGACTTTAACATTTGTCACACGTGCTCATTGTGGCCCTGCTTTTATCTCTCAAGAGGATGGGGCACTAATGGTGTAACTGCCCATTCTAGTGTTGTCTGGCGAACAAGAATCAAGATGGATAACCATTTGCTTTTGGGGGATTGTTTTGATTATCCCTCTCCTTCCCACCTTATTGTTGCTTTCATCTGCACCCAAAGAATGTGAAACGGCTTGACAATCGTTGGCATTTCTATCTGGATATATCAAGATCTCAGAAGTTGAACTGACTAGGTGTTACACTGTGATGATAAAGTGTTCCCCTAATATTTTTGAGCCGTTCGAGCAAATTACCACAATACGTGTTACGCATATATATTATTTAAAATACTACATGAGGCCGTTACGTCGAAAACCTTGAATGTATTGACATATGACTCTAGTACAATCTACCAATTGCCCGATAGCCTTGATATTGATTGACGTTTTACATTTCCCTTGTGTTTGATAGCAAATGCATTTAGCTTATGGCTAACTAGCTAAATAAGTCGAGGAGACCCAGTTCGTATTGGTTTGAGCGTACCCATTGTATGCAGGAACAGTTTTGTATCAGCTAAATAATGAAACGTTTTAATCAGAAGAATATTCACCTTTGTCGCTGTAGTCTTTTCCAGGAGTAACAACTTCGAACTCTTGCGTTTTCCTGAACTGTTGCGGAAATGTACACGTAGCTACTTCCGGTAACATATGATGTCATGATGGGTAATGTAGTCAGAGATACAAAAAGGAAAGAAGACTTCTAATTTTAAAATTTAAATAAAAGCACTTTGTTTTTAGTGTCAGACTTTCTTCTACAAACCCTGACTTTGTTCTTCACGCCACCCGTCTTCTTTTTTTTTTGCCACCCCCCTTATTTATTTATTTTTTTCTCATTTAATGTGAAATACACCTTTATTTTGGCCCTGACTGTTTTCTACTTTTACTGTTTTATTTTGACAGAAGACTGAAATGTCGGAATTATTCCAGTCTTTTACCAAGAAACATTTTTAGTTTTTTTTAATTATTATTCTTTAATAGTACGTTACAATATAGACATTACAGAATAAAAATAAGGGCATCTATAACAGATTCTTGTTAACAATGTGTACATTTGGCATATCATATTACACAATACTATGCAGCTAGTGTAGTACAAATTCTATGCCACCCCCCCCCTTCTGGAGCTTGAAGAGAAGTCTCAAATGACTTAATCATCTCTCATTTGATATATTACACAATAGACTTACATTACAAGAAGATTGAGACCCAGATCGGTTGAGCTTTCATTCGCTGATTTATCCGACCGACATTCTCCAACCATAGGTCTCAAACATCACAGAAATTTTTGCATTGCTCTGCATTTTTTTTTGTCACTGACTGGTGACAAAAAAAAACTGGTGACCCGGAATTAACTATGTATTTGTATTTTATTTTCAGCTGCATTCACATGTGTTTAGTTTCCAAAAATGAAAATAAGGATCTGTTCAATATAATTCCGCCAAAGCCAGTTTTCTGTCTTTCTTTAATGAAGCTGTGTAATGAAGCTGTGTATCTTTTTTCAATATGCTTGTTAGCACAACCTTCTGTTCAAATGGTGTGAAGCATTGCGATCATAGCGTTTCACGGTGGTTGCCATGGTGAATCACAGTATCTGAGCTCCATTGATGATGGCTTTTGATTGTCCTTGTGCACAAAATTAATTCAGAGTGAACAAACTTAGAGTTTATTGACCAGCTCAGATCAGCAGTTCTGGAACCGAGAACTCGAGGTTTCTCATCTCAGGGTGATTCAACCCAGAGCTCACGGTTATACTCGGTTTGTTTCGGAATCCTCCCTCTTCTGAGTCTGAAACAGAGCTGTCACATTGTTTCAGCATGTTTACTTGTCCTATTGGCATTGAAGCTGAAATGATTTGCATAGATATAGATGTTAAGGAGAAGATTATGAGTCCAAGTTTGGATGTACTTTTATTCCATGATGAAAATCATAAGGCCATTCCCTCCACATTTAATTGCTTATTTGATTAACATTGTCCAACTGTACATTTCCCATCCATCAATTCTGTTTGGGTTCGGTTGTGGTAGCAGTAGGCAATATGAGCTATTCCAGACTTCTCCCTTTCCTGCAACCCTTTCTAGCTCATCCTGGGAATCCTGAGGCCTTCCCTGGCCAGCTGAAATATAAAAATTCCTCAAGTGAATTCTGGGTCCACTCAGAAGCTGGGTATCAGTACATTTTGTTTTAAGTGCTTTCCGTGCCTTTCAATGTTATTTCATTATCCACTGGATCTCCACTGTGTTGTATCTCATCACCACTTTTTCATTTAATCTGCAATAACATGTCAGAGCGAAAATGCATGGCATCACATCATCAAATTTGCTGATGACTCTGTTATTGTTTCTTTATGGAGTTATGACCATCGTGACCATGGTCCTGTAGTTGCAGATATCAAAGAATGGCACAAGTCCTCCTTCTTGAACATCAGTGTGTGTAAAACCACAGAGATTACTGTGGATTTTAAGAAGAATCCTACCATAATCCTACATTTTAATCAATGATCAAGCTGTTGAGGTACTTAAACAGTACAAGTATTTTGGCCCATTTATTGATGATAAGCTGGACTTTTAGGCCCATGTAAAAGTTGTGTGCAAAAACACACATCAGCACGTGTATTTTCACCCGAGGCTTCATAGCTTAAGTGTTGACAGCACTTTTATAAGAATTATTTAGTCTCATTTTATTGAATCATTGCTTTTCTTATCACTAGTCTGTTGGTATGGATTCGTAAGCCTTAAAAATAGGAATAGACTGCAAGGCGTAGTCAGAGTGTGTAGCAAGGTTGGAGGTAACTTTAAACAACCTACTCAATCGGTACAAAGGCAGGACTTTGGTGAAAGGCCATGCAGTCCTACTGGACACCCCATTTCCAAGAAGTTCAGGCTTCTTCTCTCTGGCTGCAGATATATTCTGCCAAGGTGTAGGTTCAACAGACTTAAAGATTTGCCTTTTAAATCACTCTGTGTGTTTTATTCATTGTTTGCCTGATGATTTATTGCTGTTCATTGTTACTGTTTTATAGTTATTATTATCTATTTACTGCTAGCTTTGCAAAACTTTTCTACAATGGGATAATGAAATATAATAAAATAAAATTCTGTTCAATATCATTCCACCATCTTCTTACCCATAATATTCAAAGAAAGTGAAGTAAGACTAATCTGCATACATTTTCCTGGTAGTGATATCTCTGGTACATAATCATAGCATTGGAGCTCAAATCATGATGCTTTTGACAGTCTTTATGCACAAGTTGATTGAACTAAATCAAATCAACTGTTCTGGAAAACAAACTCTGTTGTCTATCGCAGGGTTACTCAACCCAGAGTTCAGGGTTAATTATTAAGTCATGACCCCATTGTTGCTAGAAGGATAAATTGCAGCTCTTGAGACAGTCAAACATAGAATGGGAGCAGACCCTTGAGTTATTAGTTACTCCCTGCAGAACCATCTCCAAGTCTCAGTTTAGCTTACCAGCACAATTAAAACTGGCCTAAACTAGCGCTAAACTATGCTGCTACAGGTTAAGACTGTTCGTCATCTTCCATGACACACTCATCTTCTCCTTCCCATTCTCTTTCCATCTCCCATTAATGCATGTAACTAACTTCAACTTCTACCCTGAAGTCTTGGTGTGTTTTTATCCTGCAGGGTCACATGGATCATGGCTGGACCTGCTGCTGTGGACCTGGTTCATGCCCACTGATGACATCCTTATTATTAGTGGCAGTAGTAGTGTTAACAGTATTATTCAAGTAGTTATTGTAATTAATCTAAATATAACTACCCTATTATTATAGTTAATATCATCCATTGTTGTTGCTGTACCACGTTCTTCAGTGGAGATTTATAGCTTGAAAAAATATTTTCATGAGAAAGACCAACATGAAGTGGAGAGACAGTTCTCTGCCCTGAAACTACTTGCTAATGAATAGACGGGCGGTCAAACATCCCAATTAAAGTGGGACCGGTCTCGATCAGCGCGTTCACCTGCTAAAAAAATTATTTGGAACACCCGGAGTGCTGTTCATACAGGCAGGTGACTTGAAAAAGGCTTCACGTCCGAGTCCGAACCGCTATGCTTATGTCAGGAGGAGAAAAATAACGCGTCATAAAACGGAAGTAGACTACCATGCTACTTCCGCTAACTGCACCATAGCTATTTGACCAGTGGAAACACACCACGGCTTTCTGGTCAAGGGAATCGGAAAAGCAAAAGGTAACCAGAACCTTATCTCGTACTGTAAAGGTCTAACTCTATATATTGTTTAATTCCAATATCGGATGGAGGAAAAAATCGTTGTACCCTTGTGCACCACTACAATGTGTTTGTCCTTGAGTTGTGTTACTAGGAGCTAATGCCAGCTAATAGCCTCTTTGAATGGTTCATGCTTGTTAAATAGCAGTATATAAAAGTAACATCACATGTTCTTATCGCAGTATGTTTCGGAAATTATGATTTTGTCATCTGGTTATTAACTTATTTTAATTTTATTCTAATTTTATCCTGAACTATCTGGTAAATGTCTCTTGTTATTGTAGATTTTGTCACCAACTGTGAACTGCTATGGTCATCTCTGCAGGGTTATTGATTTAACTAGACTGCTTAGCACAAATCAATTAGTTTCATCAATCCAGCCAATATTATAGTTAACATGGTTAATGTTAACTCTATATTAATCATGAAATTAATTAATGAACCGATTAACAAATAATTAACTGATTTCCTACCATTTATTGCTTTTTTATTTAACCTCTATATTCCGAATATAATGCCACTGGAATTAAAAAGCTCTTTTCAAGAGCGTCCTGGTCAGGACAGGCAGCAGCACACAGAGTTGCAAACATACAGAATATATGCAAACAAATAACCATTTACAAAAAAAGTATTTGTCAAAGACATTTTTATCAATCAAAATGCCTACAGCCAGATGTTTCTTCATCAAAGTCCTAAAAGATTGTTTTGAATTTGTTCAGTGTGAATCTCTTTCAGATTAAGTTATTTGACAACTGATTCCAGGCAGAGGGAGAAAAAAAAAAAGTTTTTCCAATTCAGTACGTACTGTAGGGACCATAATTAGGAAAAATTCCTGGGGGGAAAAACAATAATTTCCCATGGATGGACAGTAATCATTAATATTCAAAATGTCCAGTTTCGCCTTGCATCAAATCTTAGCATCATAATGGTGACTGAATAAAGGTTAGTAATACTCATTAGTCCAAATAAAATAAGTCCTAACACATTTGTATTACGACTCATTTCAGTCAAATATGTTTGTGCAAAATGAAATAACCAAACAGGCAGACTGGCAAACATATCATAAAAACCTATAATGATACTGTTTACAAGTAATGAGAAATGTTGTTGTACTAGACAAATTGAACACAAAGATGTGTGGATTACAGCACCATAACAGCGAGGGGGGGAGGTTTCAAGAAGCGAGCATAACAAACTCTGATTCAGTGACTGAGTTCGTGTTTGACCAAGCCTAAGATGAGAAACTAGGGATATTCGGTTTCAGAACAGCTGATATGAATTGGTTCAATCAACTCAGAATTGGTGAAGAGAGAGCTGAGCCGAAAGGCAAAGCTCTCGGATAAGCGGAGGATAACGAAACAAAACTCAGAATTGGTTAACACTGAGTTGAACGCATTCACGCCGACTATAAAAAAGCCATCACTAATGGACCTCAGATACTGTGATTTACCATTGCAACCAGTGAGTCACTTTGGTCGCCATACTTCACGCTGATTGAGAAGGAAGTTTTAATGCGCTCACGAAAGCATATGTATTAAAAATAAATAGACAAAGCTTCTTTAGAGAAGGATAGAAAACTGGTGTGGGAGGGAATTGCTGCCTGAGGGAATGTATCCACCATTTCTTCCGTATTTTCTCTGAATTTTGTCTGTACATGCTGACGGAATAGACACTCAAAATCTGTTGAAAATGAAAGGCAAACAAAAAGTTAATCTTGAGTGGACACAGAACTCACTAGAGGCATTCAATATTTCATCTGAGAATGCTTCAGGATCCCCCTGACAGCTCAAATTCAGGCTCTGGTGGAGGAGGAGTTGGGAGCAACCTCGGGCTTCCTTGAAGTTAACCTGACCTGCTTAATGGCAGGTTAACAGAATGAGTTACCGCGGTAATGGAGTCAGAGCTCAAATTATCCCGCTTTGTGAAATGGAAAACCCTGAGTTTTCCGCATCTCAGGTTTAACCAACTTGGAGTTTCCGCCAAGCCATCTTCTTGAAATGGCACCCAGATATTTTTAAGCAATGCAACTCTTTATAGTTATACAGCACCTTCAGCAACAGCGAAATATAAAAGCTTGAAAACCGTGAGCTTGCAGTCAACAATCCTCGGACAAGCGAGAACAAGAGAGAGAGCGATTCTGAAGCATGAGTGAGAGTGCGGCAGAATAAAGACAGAGTTAGCAAAGAGTTTGGAGCAACTAAATGTTTTTGTATGTGTACAGCAGCGCACAGTGGTCATAAATAAAGGTGGCAGCTTCCAAGAACATGTGGAGTCTCTGGTGTGGTGTTTTATTGCCGCTGGCCAAGAGTAACGGGGTTAGTCCTGAAGGTGAAACATCGGCTCCGGAGTAAATGAACAAACATGTCCCCTGTTCCCCGACCACGGTCTGGAACCCGAACAGGAAAAAGCTAACATGTATAATACTATCAAAATGATATGATGAATGAAATGAAAAATATTTTAACCATGAGATGAATGAAATGGGCTTTAAAATAAGTTTAGCCATTCCTGTAGTTCTTTGTTCAGACGTCCATCAGACTGCTACGGAGTCTGATTGCGGGGCATGCGCCTCGCCGTTACAAGCTAAACTGTTAGGACTGACAGTAAGCAGAAGAAGCCAAAATTACGATTGGTTTAATAACAATGCGATCGTGGTTTCAAAAGGGAACTTTTAGTTAGAGAAGTGTGAATCAGAAGGAGAATATTATTAGCAGCTTTGTAGAAACTGCAGTGGAAGACAGTGAACACAGCAGCATCGCCGAATCGACAGCATCAACCAGCAGCAACAGCGAAACCTTTTGGCTAACCCTAACCCTAGTAGTAAGAAGACATGACTCTGGTTACATCACATTTGATATGTGCATTTACAGGGACTAACATTTGTTATTTTCAATGTTCTCACCTGCTCTGTCTGCATCCTGTAGTTGTGTGAGGGGCTGCCCCTTGCATTCTAATTATATAAAATATATATTCTGAGGTGATACACGGTATATAAAGTTTGACTACCACTGGTCTAGAGCAGAAAGCGGAGTATTTTTGCCATCCTTGCTTGTATGGGGTTTTCTGTACCCTCATCATTGTCATATTCCTACAATATATTTTACAACACTTCTTTGGCATGTTGATCATCATATCTGAATAAGGTTAGCGACATGTTGACTGCTTCCCCCTCTTTCAGCATAATGTTGCGACTGCCAACTGTCGGCCGAGCTCTTGCCGGAGTTGCTAAGGGCAGCCTAACTTCATCCAACACTGGTAAGACCTGTGTAAATGTGTGTGTCTAAATATTGTCTGGGTTCTTGAATTCTATTTCAAGGAAAGCAAATGTCATTGTCTACCCACTAACTTAGTAGAGCAGCTGTAAAACAATAGTTTAAGATCAAAAGTAAATTTTCATGGAGAATCTGTGCTGATAAGTTCATATATTTTTATTGTTTGAATAATATTTGAATAGTTCAGAGTAACTAACATTGAGGCCATTGTAGTGAAAGACTGCACAAATGTTGACTCACATTTTTCTTTAACTGTGCTTACTTGAAATTCCACTGCATTTTTACTAAACTTAATGAAGTCAATCAGAGCCGAAACATGAATTTAAAGCACTAGAACTCTTCTTCCTCAGACCACATACTTATCAGTCTCATATAATTTACCTACTTTTTACCCCCCCATTGTCTACCCTTTTTTTTTTTTAAATATAATTTTATATTTTATTATCATTAAATTACTTTAGCTTAATTTCAGTACATTTCATCTTTATGTATCTGCTTTCAGTGCGTACTCAAGTCTGTGCTGCCAGCAACATGGTGGAAGTGTTTGTCGATGGGAAACCAGTGGAGGTGGAGCCTGGAACGACTGTGCTACAGGTATAAACCCATAGATTATTTGACTGTAAAGCAATTTACACGTTTGATATGGCACCTTCATATTGTGTATGGTATTTTTAAGTCATTGACTTATACTGTACGTAGCACCAGGAGGAACAAATTAGTTTGATTTGAGTTGTCCTGCCAATAATTTCAGCCATGTTAAACAAATTGATAGATGGTGATTCAGGACATGTTTTGTTCAAGGACTTCGGTGTTTCTGGCTTGCTCTGAGCTCCCGCTATCTTTAGCCGTTCTGCTAACATTAGCTTAACTTGCTAAGTTCCTCGGGGTTGTTAAATTTGAAGCATGTGATTAAGTTTGTTCCGAATGTTTTCGGGGTTGAAGAGATGCCTTATTTTGTTCTTATTGGTGTTACAAAACTTTGTGTTTTCTGGTTTACTTGTGAGATGTTTTGGATCCGTGGTAACTCATGCTTGGTGTTGCGTGAACGGCGCATGCGTGCAACCGCCCTCAATTGAGGCTGCTCGGCCGATTTCCTCAAACTAGGCCTCCCATCGCCGATCGATCGATTAGCCAACCGACCGATTGGTGGACCTCCTAGTTTTGTATCAAACAAGACTTTCCGTGACTTTTCTTTCACAAACCTTTATTTATACATATCCTATACGGAGGATATGGATTAAAGTTATTTTACTAATTGTTTTTTTTTGTTTTTTTCTTTGAAAATGAAACCTTTATGCTAGTAACCAGGTATGCTATTAACAACAATTGCACTTAACTGAATAAATAAAAAACCTCTTTCTGAATGAAATACATCTGTCGCAGAAGATCACCGAGTATTTCATGCCTGCTGATTTCTTTTTCTCGAAGACCGGAAATTAATTTGATCTGTACGCTAAACAAGCTTATTACCCTAGTTTGGGGGCCTAGCATTAACATTTGTGTCAAAAACAGATTTGATCTTGATTGTATCACACTTAACAGTTTTTCTAAGTTAGAAGATCAAAAACAAAATGTAACATGACTTGCTTTCATGTTGCTGTGTCTGAAGACTGTTTCCTTTCCTCTTCAGGCCTGTGAGAAGGTAGGAATTCAGATCCCTAGATTCTGCTACCACGAGCGGCTCTCAGTGGCGGGAAACTGTCGTATGTGTCTGGTGGAGATTGAGAAAGCTCCAAAGGTAAAACAGTGCATCTATGTGTCTTCAGGCATTAAGCTTTGTGATGTGCTAATTAGCGGTTCAGCCAAAGCTGCATTATATTAAAAAAAGAACACAAAAATCGAAATGGGCATCTTTATTTAGAAATTGCTGCAACTGCATGAAGTACCGCTGTCTTAATTTAAATGTGTTTACTCATCAGCCAGTGGCTGCCTGTGCCATGCCTGTGATGAAGGGTTGGAACATCCTAACCAACTCGGAGAAGACACGCAAAGCAAGGTACAAATCAGAGTAAAATGTCCCTTAGTACAAAGCATCTCTCTACTGAGGATGAGAAATCTCTTTCCAGTTTTTCTAGCTCTTACCATAGAAGACTGGATGGGCAATGGTTCTTGACTAGTCATTACGTTATAAAAATTGATTAGTCATAAAATGGCCTTTTCCTGGTTTTTACTGACACCTGATAATAATGGATTAATGATAACAATCGTAAAAATAAATAATGAATATTGTTTATTATCACTTTAGGTTGTACATTGTACAACACTTAAATTAGTTCTCCTGTGAAACGGGTATGGTGTTTTAGCAAGAGATGAAACAAGGAGGACAGCTATTGAAAAAAAGACACACTGATAGTGTTGTTCAGAGGTTCAGTCTTTGAACGTCTAATATGGTATCCAAACACAATTAAACATCTGGGATCCAGCAGGCCTTTAAACAATTTATCATCTTCGTTGTATACTGAATAGGTGGGTTCCAGATAAGTAGATTATTTTTATCTACTAACACACAATATAATATAAATACAAGTATAAAGCAACTCTCTTTAGTCTTCAATAATTGGTGAATAAATTAAATAAACTAACTTAAGTATGCATCCAGTCTCTGGTAATCCTTAAATTAACAAATAATTAAATCATGTGTATATGCTTAAACTTAAGTAATTCAAGGTAGAAAACAACCAGAACAACATGGGTGATGAGGTTTAGTTTAAACTTAGACGCTGGTTTACTTTGTTCACTGTTTGGGGGAAAAAGATAGGTTAGGTCAAAAAGGAGGCATTATATTACCTTTTAGTGTGTCCGATATGGTTGGGTCTGGTTAAGGGATTTTGCACTTTTGATTTTAACAGCTATAGGCATGTCTCCCATCAGCTTGGATGAAAAAAAAGGGTTGCATAACTTTGATGGAATTTGGTGAGCAAGTCTGCGGACACCATGTAATTATAGTCTGATTACAGAAAACAACTCACAACTGGAAGACTCAACAAGGATCTGGTAGTATTTAGCAGATGAATAAAAGTAGAAAATAAAATTAAAAGTTTTAGAAATTGGGAGACAGTGCAAGCCTTGTGAGCGTCTTAACCACCGAGCAAGTACCTAACTACAGTCACAGGTATAATGTTTTTTTTTTTTTAATGTTATTCTGTTTAACGCTGCCTGACGTGTATCTAAAATGTCACACTGGACATTAATGCAGTTGTTACACGTGAAGTCTTTTTTGCCAGTGGAAAACCAGTATTTGACTAAAATCATGCCCTTTAAAATTAATCACACATTGCATTTTAAATGTCAATTTTAATAATGATTGTGTGTGTGTGGGTCATCAGAGAGGGGGTGATGGAGTTCCTCTTGGCCAACCACCCACTGGACTGCCCCATCTGTGATCAGGGTGGAGAATGTGACCTACAGGTAATAAAAAAATAGTATAGCCAAGCAGCTGATTTCAGTTTTGTGTGAGGTCAATATAAAGGATTGAATGATGTTGCAAATCTCAACAGAAAACAGTGTTTGTGTCCTTGTTAAAGTCCTGCTATCTTCCCAGGATCAGTCCATGCAATTTGGTAGCGACCGCAGTCGTTTCACAGAAAGTAAGAGAGCGGTGGAGGACAAAAACATTGGGCCACTCATAAAAACCATCATGACTCGCTGTATCCAGTGCACACGTTGCGTCCGGTGAGCCCCTGACATTTAATTATATTTATAGCCATCAGGAAAATAGAATTGTAATTATCTATTGTTCTTTCAAATGGTGAAATATATGGCAGAATATTCATGCATTCTGGTTGTTATATATAGTTTTGCCAGTGAGATTGCTGGTGTTGAAGACCTGGGAACAACAGGAAGAGGAAACAATCTTCAGATTGGGACTTACGTGGAGAAGATGTTCATGTCGGAGCTGTCGGGCAACGTTATTGATGTCTGTCCCGTTGGCGCACTCACCTCAAAACCCTATGCGTTCACCACACGACCATGGGAAACCAGGTAGGAATGGGGTAAATTAGTCTTTGGAATATACAAAACCAAAAAAAACCTGGGTAGGCAATTGCTTTTTTAATTTTTTTAAGTTCTGGATGATGCTGAAATTATTTCTACCCATATCTTTTGCATGTCTTTGCAGGAAAACCGAGTCAATTGATGTGTTGGATGCTGTGGGCAGTAACATCGTGGTGAGCACAAGAGGTGGGGAGGTAATGAGGGTAATGCCCAGACTGAATGAAGACGTCAATGAAGAATGGATCTCTGACAAGACCAGGTAAAAGACCAACGGACCTCAGTCTTGACAAATAGCTGCTTTAGCAGTCGGCCGGACTGTTAGTGGACTCAATATATTTCAAAATTGACGAGCTGAGAAATCTTGAATGAAAGTTCAGATTTGACTTATCAAGCTATAACCATACCTCTATCAGCCATAGCATTATAACCACAGACAAGTGAAGTAATTCAAAGAGATTTTAACAAATTGTTATAATAATAATAATAATAATACATTTAATTTATAATGCACTTTACATTTGGATCAAATCTCAAAGTGCTACAAAGTAAAAGCAGATAAAAGCATAAATAAAAAATAAAATAATAACTATAT
>VRLP01002757.1:0-79049 GCA_009660295.1 Lophius piscatorius | reverse complement strand
CTATTGGAGCAAAATGACACATTTTTGTATCACTAGAATTATCTCAGCGAGACAAGGCCAAAATGACAAAGTATTTGATTTCAGCTGAAATACACATGAAAGTGAGTGAAGACATTGTTTGCCTTCATATTAAGCTAAATTTGACGATATTTTGGCTAGAAACCTAATTTCAAGGGCTTTTGGAGCAAAATGACACATGTTTATAAAATTATGAACTTATCTATGCGAGACAAGGCCAAAATTACAAAGTATGTGATTTTAGCTGAAATGCACGTGAAAGTGAGTGAAGACATTGTTTGCCTTCATGTTAAGCTAAATCTGACGATATTTCGGCTAGAAACCTGCTTCTAAGTGCTTACGGAGCAACATGACGCATGTTTGTAAAATTATGAGCTTATTGAGATAACCTCCATATCTCAATAACAAGATATGTTATTGAGATATGGAGGTTGCCTCAGCTCAGCCTGGAGCTGAGGGGACACGAGGCCAAAATGACAAAGTATGTGATTTTAGCTGAAATGCACATGAAAGTTAGTGAAGACATTATTTGCCTTCATATTAAGCCATATCTGACGATATTTCGGCTAGAAACCTGCTTCTAAGTGCTTACGGAGCAAAATGACACATGTTTGTAAAATTATGAATATATCTATGCGAGACAATGCCAAAATGACAAAGTATGTGATTTCAGCTTAAACGCACGTGAAACCTGAATATATTTCTCCATGAAACCTAATTCCAAGTGCTTTTGGCGCAAAATGACACATGTCTGTAAAATGATGAGCTTATCTCAGCGAGACAAGGCCAAAATGACACAGTAGGGGATTTCAGCTGAAATACATATAAATATTAATCAAAACATTGTTTGTACTCATATTAAGCCAAATCTGACTATATTTCGGCTAGAAACCTGCTTCTAAGTGCTTTTGGCGCAAAATGAAACATATCTGTAAAATTATGAGCTTATTGAGATAACCTCCATATCTCAAAAACATGATGTGTTATTGAGATATGGAGGTTTACCTCAGCTCAGCTGAAATACACATGAAAGTTAGTGAAGATATTGTTTGCCTCCATATTAAGCCAAATCTGATTATATTTCGGCTTAAAACCTGCTTCTAAGTGCTTTTGGAGCAAAATGACACACGTTTGTAAAATTATGAGATTATCTATGCGAGACAAGGCCAAAATTACAAAGTATCTGATTTTAGCTGAAATACACAGGAAAGTTAGTGAAAACATGTTTTGTACTGATATTATGCCAAATCTGACTATATTTCTACATGAAACCTAATTCCAAGTGCTTTTGGAGCAAAATGACACATGTCTGTAAAATTATGAACTTATCTATGCGAGACAAGGCCAAAATGACAAAGTATGTGATTTTAGCTGAAATGCACGTGAAACCTGACTATATTTCTGTTAGAAACCTGCTTCTGTGCTTTTGGAGCAAAATGACGTATGAAGTATGGGGCGCGCTACAACAACGCCAGGAACGCTGGGGCCACGGGAGGGTTAAATATCACTAAAAAGTGTTATGCACACAGAAACCAAAAACCAGATGTTAAATAAAAAATGTAAATGATTTTTTTCTGAGAGTGCGAAAGGAGGGGAAATAAGGCTAATGTTGTCCCTGAAGCTGACTTATTTCCTGGCCAGAGCCACTTTCCAGAGTTGATCAAAATAATTGAAATAATCCTCCAGTTTGCTAATTCATAGTCCAGGAATCCACCTGTTTTTGATGGTGTGAACAGCTACAGTTTTAAAATAAAAGATAAATAATAGAATAGAATAATAGATTTTAAATTATTACTTTATAAAACCCTTTCTTTGGCATTTTCATACAAACAATCATAAATAATAATTCTATATCATCTATATTCGAACAATAAAACTAAGTTTTGAAGATGTTACCTTCTAAGGCCATATATTCAAATCTTGGTATGAGGTTTGATTTAGATCAGCTGTTTTCGAACTATGCATAATTTGAGAACTGGTGGTACGCAGTCTCCCTCTAGTGGTATGCGGAGGAATATCTTATATTGCCTACTTTAATAAATTAAGATTAATCTAAAAACGTATAATACCATGAAAATACTATCATGAATGAAATAAAAATATTGTAACCATGAGATAAATTAAATGTGCAATTAATATAAGATGGTCTTTCCTGTATTTTTTGTCAAACTGCTCCAGTGAGGGGCTTTCAGTATTGATCCTCACCAAGTCTTCCAGAGTAGCAACATTTAGAGAAATGCACACTTTTGACTTAATTCTGTTCCCAACAGAGAACCCTTTCGCACATTGAGCCGCAGATATGGGAAGCACCATCATAATTTCAAGTAAATGGAAAATATTCTAAAAAATCTATGCAGAATGTCGCCTTTCAGGTAAGTGATAAATAATGGGAACATTTTTTATTCAGGTTTTTTTTGCTTGGATGCAATTTAGTGCTTATTTAATTAGAACTTTAATATTCGCATAATCATGATTCATGTTAATAATGCAAGTAGGTTTTGTACAGTGTTGCTGGGGAGAGGGATGTTTTTTTGGGCGCCCTTCTTGTCCTGCTGGCGCTGTGGCCCAACCCTGGAGATGGAAGAAAGTGGATGGATGGGTTAACCCTGTTATCTATAGCTAATATCATTGTTGTTTCTTTCCATATCTGTGTCCATCTCCGCCCTTTTTTCCCTCATTCCCACTCACACCCCCTCTCCCTCACACTCTGCCTCCATCTCCCATCTTCCTTTCTTCTGCTTGGTTGCTCTGCTTCCGCCTCCTGAACAACCTTTCCTCCAAATTTGTTCGCCCCAATCCCTCTTTAATTCACACTCCTACTCATGTTGTTCTGCTATGCGCAGAGGAGGGATTGCCTCATCCCTGTGCAGGAAGTAGTTATAGTATTATAGTTTAAGTACTCATTTGATCACAAGTTCCCACATCATGCATGCATGTACAGAAAGCCAGGACTGTTTTGGCTTTGTTTACTGGATCCCTGCCGGTTCCTGTATCTGGAAAATGGAGATGAATCATGTTTGCATTAGAAGCTATGTGTTTACTTCATGCCACATATGTCATGCTTTTTTTTGAGGTTGTAGGAAAAAAACAGTTTGATGTGTGAGAGACCCAATAGAAGATCTCGATCTTAGGCCTTTTGTTACTGTGTGAGAAATGCATGGCAACCTAGGAACTACAATAGAGTCTGTAAAACGAAATCTCAGATTTGCACATATTTACAGTCTTAATGATATGTTTCCATGGTCCCCTGTAACTCAGAAACTATAACCCTAAGGCCCTGTCCAACACTTAGGGACACTTCAAAAAGCGTGCGTTTTCTCTACATTTAGTCGTTTTTTGCACACGCAAACACTATAAACAATCTTCAGAAACAGATTCTCTAAAAATCTTCAACTCCTTCCAGGTTGAAGACTTTTATAGTATCCATTTGAGGTGCTGATGTGTTGTATGGGATAACTGCACACAACCCAGAATTTTTTTTTTGAAACATCACAGTTTACGCCAATATTGCCTTTGTTGGATTTCACTGAATGTGCCGAACATTGTGCATGGCATTCTCTTGACAGTGCTTGACATTGCAGAAAGCATTCTCCTGGGATGGAGGTACTTGTAGTACCTGTAGACACAATTACTTTTACTACTAGATTAGAAGAGAAAAATCTGACTTAAAAAAAAAATCTAACTCAAACCAGAAGAGGTTTCCAAATTCCCTGCAGATGCCACTTGAGATTATCTATCCTTTCTGCACAGCATTATGAAGACACATGTTGGCTTTGAAGTAGGACAAACAGCCTTATCAAGTTCTTGCCACAGGACACAGACAGTAACACTAGTGTGCAGCTGGAGCCCGTTCAGTCTCTAAACTAAATTTTTGATCTGAAACATTTTACAATGTAAACCTCATGCTTTAGATTCATTTTAAAAATGTGGTTATGCAGCTGACACATATGGAGAAATTTCCCATGTGATGCTCTTTGGCAAGGAAAGAGATTATCCATTCAGGTCTACATTGTGCCTCCACGAAACCATTTGCGTAAATGAATTATTACTACAGTTTGACATGTGTAATAACCATGACTCCCTAACATTTGTCTACTTGTGACATCCTGTGAGACCGCTTGACAGTTAGGTCTTGGCAGATCCCGTTACCGTTTAAAGAATTTTCACATGACTCTGCCCTGTTGTGACTTCACTTATGTCCGTGGATGGAATCAACATAAACATTGATTAAGCAGAACATTACAACTGCCTCTCAATGATTTTGCACGTCTACCACAGGGTAGACGTGCAAAATCACACACATAAAAGCACAGGCTGCAAAAGCAGCTTTAGCATATCGATGGATAAATGGGATTGTAATTGTTCTTGAGCATCCTGTGGAGGGTTGATTTGATTGTGATCAGGGCAGTCCAGAGGATGGCAGTCCAGAGGATAGGTCGCTAAGGTTAGTACTATGTTGCCTGAGTCACTCCTGAAGCGCTTTTGCAGTATATTTGCTGGCCATATTTGTCCTAGAGATGGGAATACCCTTGCCATGTGGCCCAGGAGTTGTGTTTACGTGGGTAGTACTGTAAAAGAGCCTGATCCAATATTGTATTGTTGTGCGTCTGGATTATTGGAATCACAACGGGGCAGATTTAAGAACAGATGGGATTGCACTCATGATGCTGTGAGGACGCATTAGTGGTATGTGATTGCCCCTGCCCACCCATTAGCTTCAGTTTTACTTGTGTTTCATGCTAATGATAGCATACTGAAACACATATACTGTGTTCAAGAATGAATCAAGAAAGAATGGCGGTGCTTATTCCAATTATTATTTCTAACATCTGACTGATATGGATGTCCTCATGATTGACCATATCAATAGCCAACCATGTTAATATGACTAATACAATGTAGACTAGGCTAGTATCATTTATTACTGACAAATATTTCTTCTCCATGCTGACGGACAGCCTCTTGTAAAACGTACTTCTGCATGTCAACAGTCTGTCTGCCTATATCTGCTGTTAAAAACTGTATAACCAGGACTGCATAATAAGTGGTAAGCAATCCTCACAGCCAGCTTTATTTTTTTGTGTCTGACTGTGTCCACTATGAGACACTCCTGTTCCAACAGGAGTGTCTAGGAAAGATCATGGGGGAGTTTGTGAATTGCACAAACTCCTCCATGATCTTTCCTGGGGAAGCCATCTAGGGAACATCGGCCGGCAGTTAAAAAACATAAGAGTCCGGCAGTTTAGAAAGGATCGCTATGTGGCATTAGCCAATAGGATGTCATCCTGCCCAGAAAATCTGCCTAGCCACTTGTTACATGCCTGGAATACCTTTCATAAAGCTGCTTTTTGCTATTTTGATTTGCCCTCCGAAACATCTCCTCCACCAGACAGTAGTTAACAAAATATTTTCCAGCACAGAAATAAGTTTTTCTCATTGCATTGCCTTGTAAATATACACATGTTGGTCTGTTCTACTGTAAGATTGTGCCTATGATTGATGTTCATTAGGGGCGAAACAGGGTGGTACGGTGCTCTGTATTGCAGCTGCGTTCCATTGATGTTATACTGCTCTGAAAACGAACCACTGCAACCAGCACAAACATACTTTCTCGATGAGATCTTGGATTGAGCTTTGAATGAATACAGCATTGTAATCTTCCAATACGCAGAGAAAGAAAGACCCAGTCATCATTTTAGAATGCACAAAGTTTGATTTGAATATCAGATGACGTGGGTCAAGGTTTCTCAACTTTTTTAATGAAATTTTTGAAAACATAATGAAACATATTTCTAAGCTACACGACTCGATAGCTGGAGCTGACTGTTCAGATTGAGTAATTCTGGAGCCTTTCTTTTAAAATTTTTTCCAAATTCTATATGTATATGTATGTATGTATGTATGTATGTGTGTGTGTGTGTGTAAGTATATGTGTATGTATATATATGTATATATGTATTGTTTTTTTTACTGCATTTTTAGCTTTTTAATCCAGAAGGTGAAGAACAAGGTGGTGGTTAATAGTGTGTGTTTGAAATATTTCAGTGTTAGTGCCTAACTCAATGCTTCAGAGTGTTAGTGTTTGAAATATTTCACATAGTTAGTGTTTGAAATATTTCAGTGCAAGTGTTTCACTTAATGTTTCATGTGTTAGTGTATCACTTAAATGTTTCATAGCGTTAGTGTTTCACTTAATTTATCATAGATAGTGTTTGAAATATTTGACAGTGTTAGTGTTTCGCTTAATGTTTTAGAGTGTTAGTGTTTGAAATATTTAAGGTGAGGTAAGGTGAGGTAATGCTGGTTATGGGGGACGACTGGGTCTGATGTGGAGTGCCGATTAAAATAGCTTCAGTTTTGGAGCTGTTCAACTGGAGAAAGTTGTTTTTCATCCACATCAGGAGCATGTACAGTATGAAACCAGTTTAGGGCGTTGGCAGTGATTCCAATGGTGTGATGTAGGGGGTGTAGGAGTATTCCATGGTCAACTGTGTCAAAGTCAGCAGACAAATCAAGGAGAATCAAGAGGGAAGGTGAACCAACATCTGCTGCCATCCGTAGGTCATTTGTGACTCTAAGCAGAGATGTTTCTGTGCTGTGGGCGGAGCCGAAACAGGACTGAAAGGTTTCAAAGAGGTTGTTGTATTTGAAGTGGTCCTGGAGGTGGGCAGCAACTAATTTTTCCAGTACTTTGGAGAGGAATGGGAGTTTGGAAATGGGCCTGTAATTTGCCAAAACTTCTGGATCGAGTGTGGGTTTTCTGAGGAGTTCTCTGATTATGAAGGCTTTTAGGGCAAAGCCAGCCTGGAGGGATTGGTTTAGTAGGATGTTAGTTTTCACCTAGGGTTGTAGGAAAGGAGTCGAGGGCACAGGTGGAGGGTTTCATCGTTCTGATGTTATCATCCTCCTGCTGCGAGATTTCTGGGAAGCAGTTTAGAGGCTGGCAGTTTAGAGTTTGAATATTTCAAACACTAAATATTTCAGTGTTAGTGTTTGAAATATTTCACTGTTAGCCCGAAGAAAGCCGCTGCTCCTTCGGGCCGAAAGGAGCCAGTGGAGTTGGTTCGGAATCTAAGTAGGATGCCTCATGGATGCCTCATGGAGGCATCTGGCAGGCATGCCGTTCCGGCTCAGGATCCCCCAGGAAGAGCTGAAGAGTGTTGCTATGGAAAGGGATATCTGGAAATCCCTTCTGGGCATGCTGCCACCGCGACCCAGCCCCTAATAAGTGGTAAAAAAATGGATGGACAGAAGGATTTTTCGATTTAGTGCAAATTTGGTGCATAAGAAATGACTTATGCCCAAATAGACCATACAGTGACGAAGAACTTAAATTGTTTTGGGAGAGATTGGTTGTACGTTTCTGATGCAAGGGGGAGTTTTATCCGCAATAGTTTTGGGTCCGTAAATTCTCAAGCATTGGTCAAATTTTGTCCAAATTTGGGGAATATGAATCAACTCAAGGAGATCTATCTGGTGAAATTCATATATTGCATTGAACGTTCACATTTTACTCAATAGGGGGAACTTTTTTACAAGAAACACTGTTTTCCAAACATTTACTTCCAAAAGGTTTCGGCAATAGCTTCCCAACCATTGGCTTGATTTAGTCCAAATTGGTGCATATCTATCGATTGGAGGAGATCTATTTTATCCTTTATTTAGCCTTTATTTAACCAAGAAAACCTGGTTATTGAGATTAAAAATCTCTGTTCCAAGAGTAGGTGGGTTTACATGGACAGCCTAATTCCAATCAAATTCGGAAAAGACATCTAATCGGAAAGAAAATACTGCATTTAAACACCCTTTTCCAAATGGAAAGATCCTTTCCGAATTAGATTTAATTCGTTTGCAAGGAGGTAGTCAAAATCCTTTCGGAAAAAGCCTTTCCGATATCCAGTCCTTACATGTAAACGCTGTTTCGGATAGCTTTCTGTTTGAGTTGTATCTGCGCATGCCCAGACCAAATCGAGAAGATCTATTTATTTTACTAAAAATACTCTGGAAATAACTTGACATTTTGTTGAGGGGTTAGAGCAGGATGATTGTTTGTATAGCGATGGGACTTTTAAGTAATATACCACTGCTTTCGGGGACACAATAGCAGGCTGGGGCTTCAGTTTGGTGGTCTGAAAAATAAGTTGTGCAATACAATCAATATATGTATTGCTTTATGTTTCACAAAAATTAGCCCCTTAAACTCACTTCCTTATGGATATAAGGAAGTGAGTTTCCAGAGAAGTCATGCTTTTGATAGAATCATCGTCATTGCTGCCACTATGTCCGTGTCCACCATTTATGCATCCGCTTTCCTTTGAGTTAGCGCGATAACTCAAAAAGTATTTCATGCATCTTTTTCCAATTTTATATCCACGTATAGGGCGAGCAAGAACTGGATTGATTTGGGGAAAGGTTGGTTCTCTGTAGCTCAGTGGGTACAGTGGCTGTCGCCCAATCGGAAACTCAGAAGGTAGCCGGTTTGAGTCCCACCAGGGTCTAAATGACGTAGGGTCCTTTAGCAAAACCCTGAAACCCTACGCTAGATCTCGAGGAGATCTATACTGCATTTCTTGTTTTACTTAAATATTATATTTTACTCACTAAGGGGAACCTTTTTATGGAAAACTCAGGTTTTCAGACATGACTTCCTAATTCTTGGTTAGGTTCGGTCCAAATTTGGTGCATATTTATTGACATAAGGAAATCCTTGCGTAATTAAAAAAAAAAGCTCCTACAGTAAAGTATTAACTTTACTGTAGGAGCTTTTTTTATGGAAACACCGTCTCCCAGACAACTTCATATTCGATAGATCTCATGGTCCGGAAGAACTTTGATCGATTTTGTTGCTGGTGGGACTTGAACAGCTACCTTCTGATCTTTTGATTGGGAAATGGCTGCTATACCCCCTGAGCTACAGCCGCCCCATAGGGACCAAGGGGTATTGTAACACAGTGTGACTTGGAAATTTTCAGGGATATATACTTAACTCACGTTAACTCGCCAAATGCAGTCGACAAAATATTGCTAGTTAACATAGCCATATGTTAACTAACCATAACCCCAGAAATGCCATCTTCATCTTATGAAATATGTAGATATTAGTGATGTGTAGTTATCTCACCAGAAATGATGCATTTACGTCATCATCATCCGACATAACAATAAAAGCCTAACTCTAACTCTTCGCCACGCATTTTATTCTGAAAACCCAAATCCACCGATGGTCAGAGAAATTCACAGTGGTTTATCTACTCTTTAATTACTTAATTCATTGATGCATAAAACAAGAATTTAGACTGGAGTAACACCCCTCCAGTATAAAGTCTGAGCAGGAAGGAGAACGAAAGGTCGTCTAGCAGGAAGCCCTTTTGTTCTCCTTAGACATTCTTTGTTTAATTCAATATTAAGTTGAGTTGGGCTGGTAGTCCTGTTTTCGATTCTGGTTTAATTTATTAATTAATTTTGGTTCTAGTGTGGATTTGGTTCATGGTAGAGGCTCAGTTCAGACGGCCCTCTACCTTGTTGGTTTAAAGCTTTACCCCCATCTTGCACTTCAAAATCTGAGTTTCACTCATGTACATTGAGTTTCACTCATGTACATTTACGAACAGCATGTGATATAGTTCCTTTGTAATGTAAGGACATGGCTCTTGTGCTGATTTAATGTAAAGGCATTGCTCTAGTACCCCTGAAATGTAATGGTATGGCCCTAGTGCCTTAATGACGTTATTATGTGGCTTTAGCATACTGTTGAGGCTCTAGTGTATCTGCCACATAATAACATTGCCTCTCTGAATAATGACATGGCTGTACTGGCTCTAAAATGTAATGTTGTTGCTTTAGTTCTTCTGTGACAAAATCCTGGGGTCATGTGGTTCACCAGCACCAGCATTTGGTTGTCTTTGAAAGGAAAGAGGTATTACCGAGTTTCTTCCAGGTACTCAACTTAACTCTTTTCGGCACTGAAAGAATAAGCATTTGAAGACATATAAGAGATTGTTGAATTAGATCATGCTATAACCTGAAAAAACGGTCACCTACTATTTCCAGGGAAGTCGCTAAAAATGTGCACTTTACCCGCACTGCTGTTGGTATAATTTCTCTGTTAAATTATACCAGTTTAATAGCTTTAGTCCTCTTCTCATCATGCATGCAAATGTTATCTGGCAGCAAGACGTAGAGCCAAAGGGCAGATTATTAATGAGTCAAGACTGCAGGCTGACAATCAGGTGACTTCCTGACAGCTGGGTTTCCTGAAAACAGCTTCAGCTTCTTGTGCAGTCGCCCTAAAAAGTCACTTGGGACATGGTGTCAACCTCCATACCTCTTATTGTATGCAGCCCTCCCCCATGCATGGGTGCTCATTATGTGTATTTTAGTACTCATTCCGCTATGGGTTGCTCCAAAGCTCACAGGAAGGAGAGGGGGTAGTTAGAAAGCTGTGTTTCTTTCCCAGCCCTGCACCAATTTTTTCGCTTTCTGTTCTGTTTGATAAGCAGTCACGTGATTGAAATGAATGAGCCTCCCAATGACCCACTGCCACCATCCATCGGTGCCAGCCCTGGGCTGATGAGCTTAGACTCTTCAACAACAGTAAACACCCTGTGTTTACTTCATTTGTTTCATTCTTCAAAAAAAGAGTTGATCTAGACACAATTTTTTTTGCTATTTAAATGTAAGTTTTTAAGTGACACATAGTTTATATATTTATATCCCATTTAAATATTCTAGTACTAAGAATAGACAAGACAATAACTGTTATTGTGGTGTCCTAACAGGACACTCTCATATAAAGTCTAAAATCTACGAAGTAAACATTATTATTATTATTATTATTATTATTATTATTATTATTATTATTATCAATTTAAGGCCATTTAACATGAATGAGGATATTCTAATAAGAATTGATATGGCTTTTTGCATACACACGCAAGCCATAACATTATATCCACTGACAGGTCAAGTCAGGATAAGATTGATTACCTTCCTAACATGGCATCTGTTTGTAGGTGGAACATATTTTGCAGCGAGTGAACATTTTGTCATGAAGCAGGAATCAAATTTTGATGATTAGATGACTAGGTTAGTGCACCTCCAAGGTTGCACTAACCTACGGTGTACCTGGTCTGCAGTGTTTGGTACCTACCAAATTGGTCGAAGGAGTACAACTGATGATCCGGCGACAGGATCATGGGTGTCCAACACTCATAGGTGTACATGAGGAGAAGAGAAAGGGCAAAAAAGGGGCCTTCAAAATGTACTTACATTTGAGGTAGTGTAGGTGGTAGGTGTTGTATATGCATGCCTTGATTGCTTTTATAATCAGCCAGCATTAAAAGCATGGGGGAAAACAACAACCAGAGAGGAGAGAGGATAGCAAAAAAGAATATTCTTCTAAAAAAGCATAATATCATGCAGGCAAATGTTTTTTTTCTTAAATTTTGGTTTGATACCATGAATTGTGAAAGAATTGTGAGTGTTTTCGTTAGTGACTCCTGCAACAATGTATCAATGTCGGTGTTCAGAAGATAGATGTGTTCACAGAACTAGGTTCAGGTTACATCTAGACCTATGCTGTCCTCACCCTGAAAAGTCCCCAATCCCCTGCGTTTGACAAGCAATCATCCTGATTGAACTCCTCAAATTCAGTCAATTCATATGCACCCAATTTGTACTAAATCGGCCCAACGGTTGACAAATAATGTCCGGAAAACTTTTGATAAAGTTAATTCTTTAGATATAAAAGCGCAAAAGGTTGTAGAACCACTTCATATCAAGCCCCCAGCACTTAGTGCCATGCTGACAAAAACCTTCCCTGGAGACAAATTCATTAAAAGAAAGAACGAAAGAAACCTCAACATGCATGTATGGGTTTTAGACATGGTGGGGGAAAGCTGAGAGAAATCAACATTAGTAGAGGAATTACCTCAAATAACACTTTGCACACACTACTGTTTGCATACCACACATCTGGTTTTGAACTTGATCGGCACATTAAGTGTGGAATGAGAGGAATTTTCTGCAGCCTGTGTCACATTCCTGCATTGTCCCAACTACAATGAAATGGTTTTAAATTTCAACTTGTACAACTTGTTGGCAGAATTCATGGATTTCTGTTATTTTGTTGATGGTAGGGTGGTGCTTTTAACTTGAGGGCAAACGCCGGATTATTGTAGCAATGAGAGCTGTGACTTGGTTGTAGGGTGCCAAGACAGCAACAGGCTAAGGATCTTGGGAGAATGACGGACTGTGGTTTTACCGAATTCCTATCCAGTGAGTGGAGTGTTGGTTTCTGTCTAGACAAAGCTTAGTTGTCGAGGAGACAGTTGCAGGATTCAGGAAGTATTGGTGGGAGTTTTTCCTTTCTCCACTGCTCATTTTCAGCAAATGCAGTCAACTGCTTTTTTTGTTGTTGTTAGTGGTGGGAGTTTTTCTCCCATGATAAGGTGGAGTCAGCTTGGTGTATTTGTGCAGAGATAACTGCGTATGATTATCACTCCTTTTATGTCGCCTTCTCAGGAGGAAATGGCAATCTGGGCCACCTTGCACACAAACTATTCATAATCACAGATAAACACATTGGATCATGCACTTACAGAAGTAGGTTCTAATAAATACCTGTCTAATTTCTGACTTTGACACCAACTCAAAAAGCAGTTCTTGTCTGTCTATTCACGGATTCTGTATGGCTCTATTGTCTTTGAGTGCCTGTCAGTGTTCAGTGAAGATAAAATAAAGTCAGGTAGCGTGACGGCTCCAACAATGTCGGATCACAGAACAGACAGCGCTGAGTAAGGACCCATTAGCTGTTCCCTGAGGGCTCTGTCTTAAAGTTGTTTCTAATGTTCAACTGAATCTGAGACAGTTTATTGTCTTCAGATAATTGCAAATGGGATGCAGGACCGCTTTCAAGTCCAAATTAAATTCAAATTAGCCAAGTTAGTGTAGTTTTTGCCCTTTAATCATATTAAAGTATTGTTTGTGTGTCAATAAATTCATATTGACAGTTAATGGCTCTCCAATATTTAAGTATTTTATAACCAAATCTGATTGTAGCAGCTTAGTAATCGCTATTAATGATATAATTGTTTTATGTTGCCACACAGTTACATTTTCAATTTCCTTAATTTAGGGTAAGAAATGTATCCAAAACAAAAACCTAATATTTAGAACAACTCACTAACCTAGTCTCATAGTTCCCCAAAGGCATGTACTGATGAATTGTCCTGAAGAAAATACTGAATCATGATCAGTCAAATGGCTTCGCCATGTCCCACGATATTAGTCACTCAATAGCCCACAGGACCTACAGCATGGACCCAAAACTTTCAACTGCCACTCAAAACTGCTGTTGTAACTATTCAAGTGAGATGCATATAATATAATATTATATTATATTATATATATATATATATATATGTATACATATATATATATATATCAAGTATTTTTATTTAAAATAGAAGACAGAATAGAATCAACACGACAGAATAGAACCATGCACCTGCGTACCAAATATATTTTCTGCCATTGATAGTCTGCACAACTTTTTGGTAGTTTACCTAGGGATTATGGTGGCCACTACAAAGTATTATACTCTGGAACTCTTTTTTCCTCAATTAAGATAAAAAGCAGATGATTACCCACTTCTAATGCATCGTCCAAATTGGCCTCATATTTTCCATATCACAATTTGGACACATGACTAGACATATGATTAGGTGCTAAATCATACTATATACAGCAATTTTAATATACATCCAATGATTATTGCTCCTTTATGCAACAGGGCAGACCTGACATGTTCTCAGCGTGAGATTTAATCACTATCCTTTTACACAGTTTGACTGCATGGGTCCATGACCCTTGGAGTTCATGTGCACTGCAAAACTTCTCACACTATGGATATTACTGGAGAAAAATTACCCAATCAATAGATAGCCATTACTCACTTACACCATTATTGATGTTGTATTTGTGTGAGCTGGCCTTTTTGAATCTTCTTAAATTATCAAGAGAAAATACAGTATAAAGTTCCTCGGCTCTGGAACTCTATGCCAGAGGAAATGAGTTGTTTTAAATCATTTTCAAACCAACTATGAACACTTAAAGACTGCCAACTCCTAGAAACTACCCTTTGATCCGCTGTGGCGACCCCTAAAGGGAACAGCCACAGTGGATAATTTAATAATAATAAATCATTTTATTTATAACGAAAGCGGTCTTCCCCTTTTTCTCTTGCCTGGCAGCTCCCTCTCCAGCATCCTTCTACGAATAGATCCACTATCCCTCCTCTTCACGGGTCCAATCCATCTCAATCTGGGCTGTCCCTCTGATGTCCTTCTTTCTTATCCTGTCCATCCTCCTCACTCCCAGAGAACACCTGAACATCTTCAACTCTGCCAACTCAAGCTGTGCCCCCTATCTTTTGATCAGAGCCACCAACTCTAAACCATATAGCAGAGCTGCTCTCACCACCATCCTTGAAACTCTTCCCTTCACTCCTGCTGCTACTCTTCTGTCACAGATAAATCCTAACACTCTTCGCCACCCACCCCACTCTGCCTGCACTCGCGTCTTCACCTCTTTTCCACACTCCCTGTTACCCTGAACAGTTGACCCCAAGTACTTATAATCCTGCACTTTACCTCTACCTCTACTCCTTGCATCCACACCATTCCTTTTCATTCACACACATGTATTATGTCAAGCTGCGACTGACCTTCATTACTCTTCTCTAAAGCGCACACCTCAACCTTTACAGGTTTTCCTCCACCTTCTCCCTACAGGTCACAATGTCCTCAGAACACATGGTAGTCCATGAGACTCCTATCTGACCTCATCTGTCAGCCTGTCAATCACCATAAAAACAAGAAGAGGCTCATCATTAGTGCAGTTGCACTTCCATCTTGAACTCATCTGTCACTCCTACTGCGCACCTCACTGCTGGCATGCTGCTCTCAAACATACCCTATACCACTCCGGCATACTTCTCTGTCACTCCAGCCTTCTTCATGTAATCCAACAATTCCTCAGTCGTACGCTTTCTCTAAATCAAAAAAACACATTGCAACTCCTTCTCTGTACTTCTCCATCAGCACTCTCAAAGAAAATATCTCATCTTTAGTGCTCTTTCCTTGGCATGTAAACATACTGTTGGTCCCATATTCACACCTCTTTACTTAGCCTCCACTACTCTTACCCAGAACGTCGTTGTATGGCTCATTGGCTTTGTATGTCAGATAAATTGGAAGGGTTTTGTCAGAAAACAGCATCTGACATTAAACCCAGGCCAAATCAATATGTGAAACACAGAATCTGTTCTCCAAACCAAATTGGTCAGGGCCCGGCGAAATGCAGCCACCACTGTTCAACAGCTGGATCCGGGTAGAAACCGTGATACTATTTATCCCACAGTTAGCTACTCAAAGAAAAATATGAAATGAAAATGTCTTAAATTTGAGTAGACAACCTGAAAACCAAGAGCTCCTGCAGAGGACAAGATCAAGATCATAATTTAAGAGTGAATGTAAATTATTCCTTTTTGTCATTTTATTTTGTTTTAAAAAAAGCACTATTCGACATTTATGTATGACATCATACTAAACTGATGCTGCTGTGTTACATATCAAGCATCCTTTGTTTGTGGAACATTTGTACACAATTTAAAATTACCCACTATAGAAGTGGTAAACAAAGAAAGAAGAGAGTTTGAGAAGAGTTTTTGTTGCTGTGCAGTCTTTGTGCGAAACGGGCTTTTGAAATGTTGCAGTACATGAAAAAAAGGGTGAAAAACACCACTCCGGAGACCCAAATTATGTCTCAGTCTGGACCAAATCAATCAATCAATCAATCAATCTTTATTTATATAGCGCCAATTCACAACAACAGTTGTCCCAAGGTGCTTTCCAGAAAGAGCAGGTCTAGACCAGACTCTTTACATAATTATCTACAGGACCCAACAAATTCCTCCTTGAGCAAGCACTTGGCGATAATGGCGAGAAAAAACTGCCCTTTAATGGGCAGAAACCTCGAGCAGATCCAAGACTCAGGGTGGACCGTCTACTGCAATGACCGGTCGGGTTTGAAAAAAAGAGAGAGTGAGAAAGACAGAGACACAGGTGAGGAGAGATACAGACGGGGGAAAAGCAGCAAAGATATCAGCTATATTCCACTTTCTCCAACCGCTCCATGGTCTGGCCGCGGCAGCAGCAGGGATCCCAGGTTGATAATAACATTAATATTAATGTAACATATAGTGATAGCTTATGGGGAAATACTATACAATAATAATAATAATGATAACAACAATAATCATCATCATGAGCGTCTTGTGATCATTGGACATCAAGCAGGTCCACAGCAGCAGATGCAATCACCAACCATGTGATCTTACAGGGCGAGAAAACACAAAGACTCCAGGGAAGAAGTCAAGTTAGTAACATGCATTAATCCAGTAACATGCATTAATCCATTTAACATGCATTAAACCATTTAACATGTATTAATCCAGTAACATGCATTAATCCAGTAACATGCATTAATCCATTTAACATGTATTAATCCAGTAACATGCATTAAAGTGAGTGGGATGTATAAAGAGGGACAGTGAGAGAGGAAGAGAGAAAAGCTCAGTGCATCATGGGAGATCCCCAGCAGTCTAAACCTATAGCAGCATAGCTAAGATCTAGCTTATGCCAGCCTTTATTATAAACTTTATCATAAAGGAAAGTTTTAAGCCTACTTTTAAATGTAGAGAGGGTCTCTGCCCCCCGAACCAAGATTGGAAGATGGTTCCACAGGAGAGAAGCCTGATAGCAGAAGGTTCTGGCTCCCATTCTACTTCTATAGACGCTAAGGATTTCAAGTATATAGTATATATTATATAGTATCAATCAATCTTTCGTTATATGTAGTTCTTAACCCAGAAGTCTTGTTGTGTTGAGAGATATCAGGTATGTCTCTATTTTATCTTTAAGCGTTACTGAATCAACCGAACTACATAAGTCACATCATTTGGTTTGGTAAGTCCTCACATGTTTTAATATGGCAAAAACATTCTAATCAAATAGGACTTGACATTCTCAATAGCCATGGTCATCAAGCAGGACATTAAATGGTTAAAGATTAAATTACTTTTAATGCATTAATAATTAATGCATTAAAAATGTGTTTGTCATGATTGCATTAATGTGGTAAAGAAGAAATGCTTCATTCTTTTCATATATGCTAACATGTACTTACAATGTAGTCACTTGTTCCATACAGTTAGATTTTTCCTACATGTGTTTTTTATTAGGAAACGTTACAAACATCAAATTTATTTTATTTTATTTGCTTGTTTCTGTCTTGTTGTTTTTAATACCTTGAAGAAATTTCCAGTTTAGATGTAAGACTGGATGTTGTTCCAATTGAAAACCAGTTCCAGGCTGGGTATTGCACGCAGCTGTTTAAGATTATGCACCCGTTTGGGTTTTTTCAGCCTATGGCTTTAGTTTTTGTGCTTTGGATCTGATGTCTGAAGAAGCTTCGCTGTTGAAAAAATGACTTTGAAGCTTTTCTGCAATCACATATTTACCGGACCTTTTGTCCCCCATTATTTTTCAGGTACCTGAACTACTTTGCCACTAAATCCAGTCCGACCGGTGTGATCCTGGACCTGTGGGAGGCGCAACACTTCCCTGACGGAGACCTGAACGAACTTGCCGCGGTGCTGGAGGAGATGGGTCGCAACGACAGCAACTTCACCTCCATGACAAAGGACCACTGATGAAGCAGCGCTGCTAGGCTGACACTGGTTGAACTCTGGAGATGATTGAAAGTGATTTCTCTAAAAGAGCAACAGCATCAAAGCACCTGTTGATACCGACGTGGTAACAGAACGAGGAGCTCAAACCGATGCTGGACATACAGTATGTGTGCAACCCACCCTTAAACACAGATCCGGAATAAAGAAAAATAAACACGCCTAAAAGGAAGAAAAAAAAACGCGTATCGCTAGTTGTTCTCTCGCCGTTACTTTATACAGAACGAAGAAATGCCGCAAAAGAAAACAATCACCTTGAGAAACTCTATCGGAGTGGAATTTTATAAAGGGAGAAAAAGCCAAACTGATTGCAAAAGAGTGGGTGAAGGTGAGGGGAGGGAAGAGAGAAAGTGTTGGAGACCCGACTAGTGAGACGAGTTAACACCGAGAGAACTGATTAGAAAAGGAGGGAGGACGTTAACGTGAAATGATGGAAGAAGCCGCTGCTAATCTTCTGTACCGGCAAGATGGAGAGCAGATAATGAGGGGGGGGGGTTAAAGGTGTGATCCAATCCTGCCCTCGCGAGCCTTTGCTGTACGTGTTTGCCAGTACAGTTTGTTGTCTTTATATCGTTTCCTAGGGAACGCTCTATGTATTCTGCTGTCCATATGTGTGGATCATTCCCTGCTAACAGAATTTGCTACACAGTCACTTTGGGATCCTGACCAGAGATGAACCCAGAACAGCAATCTGTTTGATGTTTCTGCATTGAGATTTGGTTTTCCTCCGATTTGCATGCAGATATTAAATCCTCCAAGGTCACAGACAAACCAGAGGTAGTCAAATCAACAGCAACTGATTTCCTTCAAGAAGCCAGTCCAATGGTGATCAATCTCTGAAGGGAGACCAGTGTGAACGGAACCGGGTCGTGTTATAACAGATTGTCTGTTCTGAGGTTTATTTAAGCCTGCACTGCAACATGATAAACAGATCAACAAGTTGCAGGAAGAAGCTCGTTCATGCTCAGGATCAGTGCCTACTTGTACGTTTCTGAGGTTCACCACAAACTTGAAGCATCGCCACAAAAGAGCGCAGCTCAATCCAGAGTCAAGCCTAACGCTTGACTCTGACTCCGACTGTCATTTTCAGTCCTGCCGCTTATATTTCTGCCCGAAGAGGAGCGGATTTGATGATGCAGGGTTTGGAACGTCATCCATGGGTGACCACATGTGGTTAACCGAAACCCAAATCCAGGCTTCTTTCTGGGCAGGGTCCCAACACAGAGGAAAGGCAAAAAGGGATGAATTAGAGTGAAAACATTAGTATTTCTGAATACACTAATATACCATTGTATTATGTGATAGTGAGTTTAATACCGGCGACATCCTTCATTAACGCTAAATGTACCCCGTATACAGATCTTATCAGCCATATTCTAATTTACTGAAATATCTATAGCCTACATATATCTGTATATGTGTGATTTTTTTTTTTGGTGTTCATGCCAGCTGTGTTATCTGCCATCAGAACACATTTATCATCACCATGGGGACATTGCTGGTCACTAGCACCATCCAGTGGTTTTTGAAGAATAACAACATGTATGTTTTCTTTTTGTACTTTTTTTTCTCTTGATTGTCTTAAGCATGTAAATACATGATTACTATATTCTTTCTAAAAACTTTCTTTTTTTTTTGCATTGGTCATTCTTGTGTTATTTACATTCATTTTTTTTGTTTTATTTTTATGTCATTAGGGATAAAATCTGTCACCTGTCAAAGAGTTGAAAACCGAGTTCTGTCCGCAGCCACCATTCATGTTCAAACATTTGCCGATAATCAAGACGCCAACCAGAGGGACTTGTGTAAAATATAAATACGTCTGTATTGTATTTTACAGAGCGTTGTTGTTAATTGAGGTAGGCTGCGTTTCAGATGTATGCTTTGACTCAGGCCAAATCGTCTGATGAAAAAAGGTCCAACAAGCTTTGATAAAAGATAAACAGCCTTATTTTTTTTAAGTGGCTCAACCCCCCTGGGGAAAATAACTATTAGTTATGAAAAGGACAACAGGGACGTTCAGTTTCAAAAGAAACAAATGTAAAATATTCAAAAGCTGATGATATATCTGCTGCAGCGGAGAGATGCCATATGAAACCCCACATTAGATTTATAGAGGAGATACTCAGGAGGATATTGGGGAAAAGCAAGACGGCTAACAAACAGAGGCGGAGTTAACACTGCTGCAAAAAGGTCAGATTTTTACCTCCTCACCTCGTCATGACAGATTTCATCTTGCGGTTGCTGGAGGAAAACTAGACATTGATTTTCTGCATCAATATTTCTTTTTTTTTTACCTTCAGTTGCTCAAAAACACACCAGTTGAAAATCTGATCTTTCCCATCAATGTAAAAAAAAGATTCGGTGGACATGATGCCTCATCAGATTGACAACGTTTTCATATCAGGCAGCATTATTTTGAAAAGTAGAGGAGCTGCGTTGTTAAATGAAGAAACGGCTGTGAACATTTTGAGGATAAGAGCCTATAACATCAAGTCACCATCAGTTTGTTCAGAACCAAGAATGAACCCAAAGGCTCTCTCAATGTGATCATCAACATCTCAAATGTAGAATACGGGAAAACATTTTAAGGTGGAGTGTGTGCGCAGGGATCTTTGGGTTCAAAAAATGGTGTATGTTCCTGGGAACTGTGTTTTATTGTTACCCCAGCAGGACCGACTGTTTTCTTGAAGAGTTGGACCCATGCAGGTATCCAGAAGGTGATCCTACCTGATGTGAAATAAAGAAAGTAGTGTTAGGATATCAAAGTATGTAAAAATGTTTTCTATCCATAGTATGTACAGTTGTGTACTGTCAACTATATTTGGCAAATTTGAGAGTATAAAAAAAAGCAGTACCGTTAGATAATAGTTTGTATGTTACGAGTTGATTCTTTATTTTTACTTTGGTTTCTTTCTTTTTCGTAAATGCAGTGTCTACTATGCAAACTTGGCATTGGTTATCATGATAGAAGTCTATAATTAGAGCTGTGCTTGTAATTGCTTTTTATTTTACTATCAGGGGTGATTTTGATTTGATTAGTGCAGGGTGTAGGGTCCATTTTAGCTGATACTGGCACGCTTCATGAATCTATCTCAAGCTTGCTGAATGCTCGCCTCTCTCTCTCCTCTAATTGTTTTCTGTACAAAGTGTAAGAAAGAATTTTTAAGACAATTAATAAATTATATTTATAAGTAATGCTGAAACGGAGTTGCTTATTTCTACAGAAATGAATCCATTTCAATGTAAATGATTTTGAAGTTTGTTAATGCCAACATTCTGCACACATTTGAAGAGAGATGCTATCGTTGTTCTTTTCTGTAGAATTCGACAGATTACAGATTACAACTACACAGCAAAAACAACAACAACTGTCCAGTTTAGGTCAACACTTTTAAACTTTACCTGGAGCTAAAATTATACTTTTGAAAGTCTGAGATGTTCCACTAAGACAGAAATGCATCAACGGTCTCTATCGATAGAAATTGGCACCAGTCAACTCAGGGTAGTGTTCTATTTACACGAGACTTATGTGGTCAGAGTCAAACACACCGTCAGTGTAAATGGACTTACTATATAAAGTTTATAAGCTTTGCAAATTCTAGTTGTATTTTGAGAAGACTAAGATTATTGAATAACACATTTATGTCAAATAATATCAAATTAAGGGGGGCAGTGTGAAAAATGTAGGGGGTAATAAGGGGTATCTCTTTGAATAAATGGGACATAATATTCACAACTAGGTTTTTTTGTATGTATTTTCATATGAAAGTTAAAAAAATGAAATGTTTAAGGAAATGCCCTTTTTATCTCCAGCGAGCGGGTCCATATGGAGGTCGCCAAGATGTCTGGGGAATGTGATGTCATGTTCTAAACTGTTACTGTGTTTTGAAAAATGGAGATTTTAAGATTTTAATTTAAAAGATCAAACAAAACAAGAGAAGCTATCAGGTCAACCTCTATAGTATTTAGACCATCTTCCCATCCAGCCAGCTTTTCCATGAGAACAAGACACATTACCAACTCCACCTCGTAGAAAGGATAACTTGATGGAGAGATAGCCTCCTCACTCAGAGAACAGTGGTTATAGCGTTAGTGGCTTCTGTTAGTTAGCTGAACAGTCTGGCTCTCAACTCTCTTACTCAGGGGGAACGTTCACACCAAAACTCCACAAATCCGCTTTTTTTTTGTGTGGGTGGTGCCTAATGACATCTGTGCAGGTGTGTTAACGCTGATGAAATCAACTCTATTAACTAATACGCTGAACACCATTGGAATCTGTAAGTGATCAAATTACAAAAGTGGGAGAAGAAATCAACTTCGAAATATTTAACATTGAGATTTCAACCCTCCAGTTTATGCTGTGTAGTAGTTTTCGGATGCCGTCCCGTGGAGAGATTGAGTACAATTCTAATTTAGGAGCAGAGGTATTCGTGGTATATGCTGAAAAGAACAGCAGGACCCGCAGTGAGACATGACGCTGGCACAGTGAAGCTCTGGGAGTGTTTGTCTTCCTTGCATACTTGAAATCTGCAGCGCATCGATTCCGTCAGGTATTAAGAAAATCTCGGGGGAAACATGTCCCCTGACGAAGCTGAAGCTTTTGCGTCACAGGACGTTCCAAAAGGACAATGATTCCAAGCAGACCTAAAAAGTCCACCAAGACTTCATCGCCTGACTGTATCCCCAGGAAAATGTCTAATAGAATTGAAGAAGGTGGTTGCAGCACGTAAGTCCGGGAAAATTACACAACATGAGGCCTTGGTCCAAGAAGAATAGGGCTATGATTCCTCAAGATTTCAACTAGTAGCAGGAGTCTCTCTTTGTATCACATTTGCAGCAGTCATTGCAGCAAAAACATCTCCACAAGGTACATGAGATGCTCCTCAGTGCTCACAAAGAGTGATATCTGCTGCAATCAGCTAGTTTAATTCATCTTTTGTCATTTCATTATTTCCAAACAGCTGATAAATATATTATATTTTGTCAGTAAAGCTGATATAAAATAGAGTGTGAATAATTTTGCCAGGAGGACGGGTCAGAAAGGCAATTTGAAGACCATGAATAAATATATAGCGTACATTTGATTTGCATTACTTTGATATTCTACGTTTCTTCTCTGGGGAAAATACATGTAGGTTCTCTCAACACATTTTTGAATTAAGCCCCATGAAGGAGATTAACTTAAAGAAGAATATCCTCCTTAACGTGCAGTGCGCTCAGCAGCTCGGGTGTTTCAAAATGAGAATTTACCACCTTCTCTTAAAACATACGGAAGATAAGAAATATATGGAAGCCTCTCCTCAGCCAGAGGCGTCGCATTCAGCCGCCACAAACTGCATCAGCCACGTGGATGAGTGAAACTCTTTATTGGGGGAATGTTCAACCTTTTTACTGAAGAAAAACACCACTTTCTCTCACAGGCAACTACAGTAGATAACGATTAAATAATAAGGCACAAAACCCAGTAGGAAAGAAAGGGCATTTAAAACAGAAAGAAATCCGCTGCACCTTCAACAGTGACAAACAGTCGACAGGGACCACACGGCCTGCTATAGCAGCTTAAGATGAACAGCCATTTGAGAAGAATCGCACTTGGCACCGCTTTGATAGCAGACCACATGACAGCGGTGATTTAATGTCCAGCTTACGTACGGTTTCCATGAAGGCAATGAGGCTCTAATCTTTCTTAAACGTATCCAGTAACAGTTTGAACAAGGGGGGAGGCCCACCTATTAAAACCAGATTATACTCTTTTTTTTTTAAATGACTAAACTATCATCTGATTTCAGTGAATAATTTACTATGTTGACAGTTCAACATCTACATTCATTTACATGTTCGAGGCAGCCTGGTGGTTAAGGAACATTGACCTTCTGATCAATTATGGCAGTGTGACCGACTGGAGAGCTGGGGGGGTTTCCTAGGACCAGTCTTGACTATTTAGTGAGGGCCTCAGCTCCATCCAGGACACACATTATCCATCATCAGCCTGATTATGGAGGCCCCTTTGTGTTAGCAGGAGTAACAATCACTTGTGGTACTCACATGTGTTCATTTCTACACAATTATAACGGATCGATACATCATCAGGCAGGAAGTCACCATTGCGTTACACTACTAGTGTTAGTGTACGTTTCCTGGAC
The DNA here is from genome assembly GCA_009660295.1 of Lophius piscatorius. NCBI lineage: Eukaryota > Metazoa > Chordata > Actinopteri > Lophiiformes > Lophiidae > Lophius > Lophius piscatorius. The sequence continues at coordinate 55,076 of VRLP01002757.1, read as the reverse complement.
GCCATGGCAGAATGCTATGCTTGTGAGGTGACTGTAGGTAGCATCGTTCTGCTTCAATTGCCCTGTTAATGTTACACTTGTCTTTATGCAGGTTTGTGTTTGTTAGAGAGCAAATAAACAGTTTTTATTGGGACATATACATTTTATTTTTCACATATAGTCTCGGGGAGTCTGGACACTACATGGAGAAAAAAAATACTTTTTCTTTTCTCATTACAGCTCAAAAATACAAGTTTTTGCGTTTTTGTCAGTGCCAACAAATGTTACAAGGGTAAAAGAAACTTTTAAAAGCCTCAAAAAACACTATTTTTCTGTCACACAGTGTCATTCATTGTAACAACAAGCAGTCAATATTTGAGTGACAATGTCTTCAATCAGATAAGAGTATCAAAGCGATAGTGGTGGTGACAGTGTTCTAAAAGGAGGGGTCATGCTGCGATAATGGATCGCGTCAGAGCACTTACGTTCCTTTCTGTTAGGTGGACATTCATCTACAGGTAGGGTAGCTTTCACAGAAAGCAATGATAAAGGATTCCATTCACTGGTCAGTAGCTTGTGTGTTTCTCTGCAGCTAAGAATCCGAGTCAGTCTCTTTCTCCGAGGACCTGCGGAGCACGGTCCGAACAATCGTCCAAAATGACTACGTCCTATCTTCTCCGATGGACAGAACAGGGCCAAATAAATAGGGCCTGATTGTTTTATTTAATACGTTTTAAATGGGGACTTGGATTCCAGAATTCGGAGCATCTGGACTCAAAGTGTGCCACACGCTGATCTCCAAGTGACGATCCTGCCTCCTTTTCCCGGGATGAAGGATTGTGCAGCCTCGACCAGGACCAGTGTGACTGTTAATGCCTTTTTCGTGTGTGCAAGTACACAACTGGCTGAACCCGCTCACAGCTTGATATCCTGGGATTCGGACATCTTTGCAAGTGTCTTTTTGACCCGTAGGGCTGTGAGGCGGGAGGCCGGGTTGTGGGCCCAGCATTCTGTCATCAGCCTCCCCATCTGTCTGAGACACTGTAGAGATGTAGGATGAGATGAGGAAGGTCATTTATTTTTGTGTTGGTGCACGCATAAGCAAAATGTTGGCAATATCTTACCTCGTCACTGGTCCAGCGATTAGGAAACGATGGTCGTAGTCTCTTGATGCAGACCACCTCTTTCATATCTTCATACGAAGGGTCTGTGGGGACTAAGTCATGGTACGGCAACTGGTACTCTTCTAGGATCCCTACAAATAAGAAGCGAGGTTTGACAACAAGTCCTTTCATATAGAAGGATTTCATAATTTTGCTGCATTTACCTCCTGAGACGCAACGGCGAGCAATCTCCCAGAGTATGAGCCCAAAGCTGTACATGTCGGCCATGATGTATGACTGGAAATGACTTTTGTTCAGAGTCTCGTCCAGAACCTCAGGAGGCATGTACCGCTTTGTGCCCACTTTGGTGTTCGGAGGGATGTCCACCTCGTTGGTGTCGCTGCAGTGTGAGGAGATCAAGTTAACCGTTTTAAATTAAGGATGAATTAAATGTGCACACTACCTTTGAAATGGGCTAATATAAAATGTTTTGATTTATGATCACTTCCAACCATCTAGTTTTTTTCAACCACGATGTACCCGTGACACTCACCTTATAAACTTGACTGCCAGTCCCAGGTCAGCTATACAACAAGTCCCATTTCTTTTGACCAGTATGTTCTTACTCTTCAGATCCCGGTGAGCAATGGCCGGTTTGCCTTGGGTGCCAAAGATCTCGGTGTGAAGGTGACACAGGCCCGACACAGAGGAGTAGGCAAGCCGCAGCATGGCTTTGCTGTCCAAAGTAGTTGATTTGAGGTAGTCGTACAGAGAGCCGTTTTCGTGGTAGTCGGTGATCAGGAAGAGCTGCGTCCAGGATCCCGTTCCTTTAATATCAGCAGCTATAAAACCTGTGAATCAGAGAACGAAGCCAGTCCAGCGTTGGTGGTCTGTCTGTTCAACTGCAGGGTTACAGAAAAACGAATGGCCTGATATTCTCCTTAAAACTAGAAGTGCTAGTTCTAGTACTAGAAGCAAGAAGCGTAGGCCAGGGAGATGACAAATACACAAATTAAATTCAATTGCAGGATTTTCGTTCCCAGAAGTGATCAAGGGTGGGTGAGCAAACCAGACAATAAATGAAGATGGGAGGGCCAAAAAGGCAAAAGGGTAAAAAGCTACTTTCCAATCTTTTGACAGAAGTTATAAAGTTGAGTTATAAATGCAGTAACGACTGTAGAAGGAAGAATTGTGAATTACAGCATTAAGCCTTTTTTTTTTTTTTTTTCTTTACAGGTAAGAGATCTTTTGCTCCACTACTTAATTACGATGCATCTTGTGCTCCTTAATTATGCAAGCTTTGGTTTGCAATCTGTTGCTGTCTACTTTATAATTTGTTGTGGTGTACTGTCTCTGGTTATAATTGATTGGTTTTGGCTGCGGCGTGGGTGAGGCAAACTTACCCTTGGGTGCGGACCAACTCCCACTATGGCAAGTTTTAATTGTTTTAATTGCTTCAAAACTTAGCAACCGACAGATACAATGTATCCACCTGTTAGGTGATAATTAGTTAAACATTTTGAACACCTAATCGCAATGGAGCACCGAGAATATTCTTGATTGATTTTAAAGCCAATTAGAAAACAAAGAAATAGTCTTTGGAGTTGCACAAAGACAAAAATCAAACGGAAGTAACACGAAGCAGTAACAAGAAGAAGAGATGTAACCAAAGGCAGAATCCAGTCTTACCTAGTATATTCTCATGTCTCATCAGGACGGTCTGGTAAATCTCACTCTCTCTGGACCAACTGGCCTCATCAGTGGTGAAGAAAACTTTGACAGCTACCTTTTCTCCTCTCCATCTGCCCATCCACACTTCTCCATACCTCCCCTTGCCTATCTGCTTCACCATCTGGATGTGCTTAGCTATGGTTCTCTGCACCTGAAGCAAAAAGATGTTAACAGCATAATGTTAGATTAACCCTTAGATAACTGGGTTCCCTGCACGGTGTTTCATCACATCCCAAATGAATGACCCTCAGAGGGGTAGAGGAGCTAACCTGGAAAATTAGGAAAGGTTTTTTAATAATTTTGGCAGGTTGTTTACCGAAGCAGAGTGTACAAATACCAAAACAAAACAAACTTGTATGTAGTAAATCACACAAATTATTCCTAGATGGAAGTACAAAAAGCAATATTTAATCCAATTGGATGTCCCGGGCCTAAACGTGTGCTGATCTGTTGTGCATCTTTTGACTGCAATGTGTCCGACTCACCAATAGAGGGAGCCCTGAGCCCGAGCCAGAGCTTTGTGACTGCTCTATTAGGTCCTTCAGGGATTCTCCTGGGGGGCTGTAGGTCTCATCCTGCTCCAGACCGATGCTGTACCGAGGGTGAGACTGTTGCCTTTTATATCTGAAAAACAAAGTTAGGATACTCAAAAACATGCACTGTTATATATAATGTGTATTAATATCTTCAGGTCTTCAAGGAGCATGAATGAAGCGTTGAGACTTTTTCATGTTCACGTTTACCTGCAGTAGTAGAAGAGAATAATGGCGACCAATATGATGCTGCACACAGGGACTGAAATCAGCATTGCCATGTGGTGGATCTTCCCATTGACATACACTAGAGAGAGAATGAGGAGGAGGAAGAGAGAAAAGGTTGCAGGACAGAAGAGAGTGGCAAGATGAATGTAGAGAAAGGATTGTTTCCTGCTTTCAGTCTTGAGGTCATTGATTCACAATATTGCAAAAATATATTTAAAATATCTAAAATTACTCTGAAATCCCTTATAAACAGTCTTCCAAGTCTTTGGAAATAATTGGGGATACAGCAAATCAAGTACAAATCAGATTTCACTCATCAATTTTTCATTTTGTTCTGGCAACCACTTTTTACCACCTAAAGGCCACAGATTACATCAGAAGGAAGGCTTAACCCTAGTCAATGAATTATCTTCTTGCTACCCTATGATGGGGTTTCAGATTGATGACTCTGCCCTCGATATCTGCTGCGGCCTGAGATTTCCCTGGGATTCTAGGCTTACCGTTTCTGAAACACACAAAATCCGCTTACATTTGCACAAAGTGTGGTCAGCAGAGATTCTCATGAAAACTAGCAGCGGTCATGAGCTGCAGGACGGTTTTACAGTCGCTCCCCCTGCCGCTAATTAAACCTTTTTTGAGTATCCTGACTAGGGCATGATGTCTGTATTTATGAATTTAACCCCATAAGAAAACACTTCCTGGCATTATTTATTTCAGCGGCCAACAGGAGAAAAAGTAGCACATCAAAATCTTTCTTGCTTCATGGGAATGTTGTGAAAGGCTGATAGAAACTTACGAGGAGGTTTGAGCGGCGGCAGAGTAGGATGCAGGTTTTTGTTACAGTAATCCTGCTCGGTGCAGCACTCGAGCGATCTTCTTTGACGGGGGGTCCAAATGTCCTGGCAGACAGAAAAGGGATTTTTAAAATTATTTTTTTCCATTTCATTCTTTGTGATCGCTTGTTGCTAAAAAAAAAACCCTGATTGTTCAACTGGGTGACGTATCGACATTTTAGCTACCAAGGTTATGCTTACATCCCCGACAGCAAAGGTATACCCCGGAAAAGCCCACTGGGTTGTGCATGCAATCCCTCTGACCAGATTCCTTAAAATTAAATGTTAAATTATATCTGGAAAACAAGAAAAAAAGTTCCCCTAGTGAGAACTATATGAACTATTAGAATAACATTTATATAAATCTCAGAGTCGATTCATAGACACCAAATTTGGACTAAATCAGAAATTGAAAAATGATGGCTGAACAGGTAAAGCTCTCCCTAGTGTCGGGAATATGCAAGTGACCTTTCCCATAATCTACCCAGTTCTTCCTCACACTAAGGTTTATGTGGTTATACAATTTGAAAACATTCCATGAAAGAGTTTTTGCATCATGTAAAAACGAAGGATCTGCGGTGGACGTGGCGCGATGACAATTCCATAATATCCCCAACTTTTTGGGCATCTAATTAAACATCTGTTAATAAAATGTGATTAATCATGATTGAACGTAATAAGTTCCTTTTATGAAATGAAAGTTATGGGATAGAAGAAGAAAAAGCGATAATTTTTAAGAGATTGATTATTTTCTACTCACACGGCACTGAAATTCGGAACCGCCAAGGCCCAAACAACCTGCAGTCAGGACCGGTACCCCTCCCTCCTCCTCCACCATGGTGAAACAGTAGCCATCGGTCCTGGAGAATAATATTTAGCATAAGTAAGTAAGTGGTAGAGGAACCAACACGAACGCTCATGAATGCATTGTTAAAATCTCCAATAATAATTGATACTTCAGAACTGAGATGGCAGGCAACGATGCAGAACTGTGTGAGCACAAGGGTAAATGCTTTTATTTGTATTCATTCCACTGCTTACTCTACCTGCATGTATTATTGGGTGAATCTTCAGGGCAGTGGTGATAACAGTGACACCACAGGAGTCTCTGGGAGGACACTGGAGCTGTGCTGTCAGCGTTTTCTTTCCCACTCTCCGCTGAGTCCTTGTTGGACGCTTTGAGCAGCATACTGTCCAATATGTTGCCTAGGAAATGACAAAAAAAAAGAGAGTTGAAACCCTTTGATGAGAGAGACTGAAGCGGGAAATAATGTCACATTCATAAATTGAACATATATTATTAGTTTTGTTCAGAAGAGAGCAAAACCGCTGCCAAATTAGTGACTGCATTATTAACGCCAACACAGCTATGTATGGACTCTATGTTATGAGGCGATGATTGGAATAGAAAATATCTTCCAAATTACAAAAAAGACAAGTATTTGCAGTTTCTAGTGAGATAAAAAATAAATGGTTGTAAATGGCAAAATGTAAGGGAAATATTCCATATTCAGTAGAATTCTTTTTGACATATTAAGCAAAGTTTTTAAGCTACAGGATACAGACAGTTCCTGTATTCCTAAATACTGGCAATAGCTCTTACCAAAGCACATCAGTTTTCAATGCACATATGGAGGAATTTCATTTTTATATAACATATATTAAACTAGATATTACGATATTTGCACATTAGAAATTATAGCCTAAAAACTTTTGGAGATAAAACTCCCCCTAGTGGCAGAAATATGCAAATACCCATTCCAAACTCAATCCTGTTCGTCCTCACACTAAGGTCTGTTGGAGTGTAACATTTTGAAATGATCCATGAAATAGTTGAAATAGATGAAATAGCTTTGAGTAATTGCTTTAGCAGGAAGGGAATGCAGAAGAGGCAATGATGATTATTCCGTAACATCCCCGACTTTTCAAGGACGTAATCAACTGTTTCATTCCCGTGATATCACTGACAAGATACTGCCGCAGCAGGTGCAGTTCATGCACGCAAGCTCTACCTGGATGTTTCAAAGATTCTCTGGGAGGGAAGATAAAAATCTTCACTCCCAAATCTCTGTTCAGCTGCCGTCTTGAAGGAAGCGACGAGGTCAAAGTCCAGCAATTATCGACTCTGTGCATTCTCCACATTCACATCATAAATCCACTCCACATAATGACTGCAAGTAACTAAAAATGAAACTGTAGAACAGATAACGGAGAAAGAAAGATAGTGAACACCTGTAGAAAGTGTTTGCCAGCATCAACCCTTTTCTCTCTCTTATATTGGGTAGAACTCTGAGATATGGAATTGAGTTCCTTTTTTTCAAAAGTTCATTTCTGTCAGTTGAGGGGAAATTGCATCAGGAAAAAATGTTTTTTTTCCCTCTTCTGCAAGATTTTCACTCTTACCAGTGCGGACATCGACACCAGATGCTGATACTAGTAGCAGATCCAGAATCTGATCTCATACTCAGTTTTTCAAACTTAACTCAATCTAACCACATATTTCAAAAGCATGTGCGTCTCTTGAAGAACAAGTATATATGCCTCAATCGACGGTACATTTGTTTTTCTTGCTGTGAGTGTGTTGCAAAATAAAGCAAAAGTTCTTGTCGTGGGATTTTCTTAAAATTAAAGTATATAAAAAGTAGATCTATTTTCATATAGATAAAAACTATTCAATATTTCACAGAAAGACGTTATATCTCCATCTCTCACTCTCTTAGGCATGTGGCTGGTGGTCTGCGGTTTTCCGCTAAATCTACTTGACTTTTCCCTCTTTATTCCCTTCTCTTTGCTCATGTGGTAAATCACTGATCCAACTTGAATGTTTGCTCACTTGTCTTCGGTATAATAGTTCCATTATGAAACAATGCTCTGAGGCAGGGAATTTTTTATATTTGAAGCTCTCAAATTTCATTTACAGCTTTGAAGGTAACTTCCATATTTTTGGAGTCAGTGTTAAACTTGCGCCTGAATACTGAAGCACAGTTATTCCAGCATGAATGATTTTGGAGGAATATTACAATGAAGGGGAGTTCTGCAACTAAATTAAGACAAGATGTCAGACTAAAACATTGATCATCAAAGGCAGCTTTTCTTTTCTTTTTTCTTTGTTTATTTGACAGGGACAGCGCACAGCTTCTTAGAAAAACATCACTGTCGAAACAGATAACACTAGAGTAAAAGAAACAGTTATAAGAGAATACAAATCCATCATAAAACAACATCAGTGACCCAACAACAATAAGATATCAAAGTATTAAAACACGTTTTGCCACGTGAAATTGTGTTGTTGATCTCTATTCAGTCCTTCATAGACTATCATTAAATATATCCCTAAAGACAAGTGTGGCTACTGGAAAGGCAAAGCTGATCTCACACAATAGTAATGTGCAAACATTTTTTAAGCATTTCTTTTATTCTTGATTTATTTGAATGATTTTTAACGTGATTTATCTGGAAAAAGAACCCAGAGAGCGGAAACCTCCTCTAACAAACTCTCTGAGTTACTCTCAAATACTCTTTAGTCCGTCATCCCCTGCGCCTACCACTTCAGCATCTCTGTTCAGCCCATTGAGCCCCCAGCTCCACCCCCAAAGGAACAACAAAGGCAGCAATAGCTACATATCCAAAATTGTATCACCTCTAGGATTTGTCAAAACTTAGATCTAGGTAAATTTCATACAAATCTGTCTTGTAGATTTTCTGTAATTTTACTCACAGAAAAAAATAAAACCGACAAACAAACATACAGGAGTGACAACATAAACTCTTTGGCAGAGGTAATTCAGTATTACCTGTCAAGAAAGAGAAAATGCTGCATAAACGGTATCATTATAGGTGCCATTTTTCTCCCTTATGTTAAAATCAAAGATAAAAACTGTCCAATAGCGGGGGTTGTCATCATTCATGCCGACAGTGATGAATGTGAGTATGCAGTGACATTGAGACCGCCCCCTGACGTAGCTGATTGGTTGTATAACCTGCATTGGTAGCACAAAGTCCCATTTGTTGTTCTTCCATCAATAAGGAAGTGTGTGCAGTGCTGAAAGATTACAGTATGTCTAGTGTAATTCTTCCTCATTAATCAAAAAAAAGCAATACAAGAGTTGAACAGAGAGTTGGCTTTGCTCGGTTGGTCATTTGCTGAAGGGAAACTATGAATAAAATATAACTTGTAAAAACTCTTTCAACCAGCGTGGTCATTTGTCATAAAGTGGTTCCCTCAATAAATGTGTCTCTTGTACACAGTGTTGACAATGCTGCGAGGGCGGGATGGTCGGGTTTAAAGGGGTCACATTAACAATTGACCGATTTGAGAGAAAGGGAGCGAGGAAGAGTTGGAGGGGGAGAAGAAAGGGGGATTAACAAACGAGAAGTGACAGAGCTGCGGGGAACTGGTGGGCAGTTTAGCAGCACACAGAGGGACGGAGCAGAGGCCGCTGGCCTTCTCCGCCCTTTCTCTCACTCTCACTCTCCTCCCTCCCATCACTTACCCCGTCCTTCTCCATCATGCTCACTCACTTTGTGTCTCACTTCTCTCAGCCTACAGGCTTTCAATGTCGTCACTCTTTAGTATTTTATAGTCTTTCTGTGCAACTGTGATTTTTAAAATTCTATCACATCATTGAAAACTGGCAGGGTAGCAGTAGCTCCGCCAAATCATGGAAATACTTTATTTTGGCACTGCATTTGTTTCTTTGTTATTTATTTGGATCCCCATTAGGTCCTAACTAAAGCTGGGCTTACATTGTATGGTTTTAGAGTCGTGGCTGTTTGATTCCAACTCACAGTGTACGAATAAATAATTCGGGGAAGCTCAGGATTGCTGTGCTCACACTGCACGGCGCTGCAGCCTGTTGCTATTGACAGCTGTGAATAAAGTTTTGTTTGAGCGCTCCATGGAAGAAAATGTGTTTGATAGCAACATGCTAACAAGACAGAAATTAGCTGTTTTGATCGTTTTGGCTATCCTGGGTGCCGAAACCTTATTTTAAAAAAGAGGCGCCAGCTTATCTAGGAGGCTAGGACGGCGGAAAGTATGGCTGATCCGTGTAGCAGAGAGAATTGGAGGTAAGCTAGCTTTATTTCACTGTATAGTGTTATCTTGTTAGGTAACATTGCTCTGACAAGAACCTCTCTTTTTCTTCCGTGCTGCTCACTTTCTACAAGACACTATTTTATGACTACTCCTTTTCTCACTTCTCATGAATGAGAAAAGAAGGTGATGACATCATCTCATCCAGTCGTTACCCTGCTTCAACTCTGCGAAAAGCCTGAGACCAAAATTTCAAACACGTCACTAAACCAATCCGATCGTCCGACGGTGTTCCGGGAGCTGCTGATCAGCCTCCATACCTCCCACACACTGTACAACAGACGACACCCGACTGTCGCCCAAACAGTCGGACTGATGGTCATGAGGCAAATGATCGGGCTTAAATCGTGGAGAGTACACCCGGTTGAAGGTAGCAGCCGGTCTTCCTGTTTCTTATTAAGCCATAAAGAACGATCCATGGGCCTCTACATAAACAGCAAAAAATATCCAACCAAAAAAGCACACCTAATATCTATGAAGAGATTCATTTTCTCATAATTCTCATATAACAGGAGTCAAAAAGATATATGACACAAACTGAGTCAAATTAAAAATGGTCACCAAAATAAATGTCCGAACAGCCGGTTGCTTTATTTCCCTAGTGGACACAGATGGTATTTTGCTGCGATATTCCGGCTCTCGGGCCCAAATGCCATTTGGGACATTCTGGGTCCATTGGATATCCAACTGTGCCAAATGGATAGTTCTCCTGGTCCCATCCAACAAAAACTGTGTAGAATGACATGAATGAATGACTTTTCTATATTGATACAATAACTATAAAAGGTTTTCTGAACAAATTCATTGATTCTTTTCGTTTTCTTTTTTCGCTTAATCAGATTTCTCACACAGTAACAGGCACACTGTAACTGACATTGCAAATACATTATTATAGTTCCTAGCAGTCCATAGACCTAAAGTTATGCAAATGACCTGATAGTTAATGCGCTATTTAAAGTTTATTCTAGGTATGCAATTCAGGCGAGACTTAACTTAAAACAACGTCATGGCTTCAGAGCTTTTAACTTCGTAATCATCAGGCATGTGAACGAGTTCTTTGAGGTACAGCGTCTTTCCCATAATCATCATCCACCACCATACTAGGTCATGTAAAACTTTTCTTTTGCTTGATTCCCTCTCTCTTTTTTGTCTTTTCTTGGTCTTCTATCTGTGATGAGTAAAACCTGGATACAGAGACCGATGCATTTTTTCCATTGATCATGAGGTAATGGCTGATTTTCTGTATGAGCCTGGACCATCTGTCTGTAGGAGGGAGAGCTACCGAGGTCAAATACTCCACTTTTTTTCAAACCCTTTCCTCATATCTTATCTCCCAGAAGAAGCAAAAAAAACTCCCCCCTACTGAGACAAAAATGCATGGAGTCTTAGAGGTGTAAAGTTGCACATGCAGATTCTTGCTGGGGAGTTAAGTCTTTGAATTCTCAGAAACTACTTAAAAGGGAGATAAGGCAGCTTTTCATCACACAATACACTTTTGGTTTGAGGGGGCATTGCTCATATAGGTTCAGAAATTTGAGACTAAACATTATGTTTAGGAAAATATTGCTCAAGGCTGTGCGACCCCTGTAAAAGGAACTCTGGTCCAAAGTACCACCAATGTCAAAACACGTCTCAAATAAAATGATTTTGCTGTGAAACAGGCTGAATTTCCATGTATTCCATTAATTAAATTGTTTAAACTGCCTTTCAGACACCAGTCTGAGTTTTTGCGTCACCCCTCAAGGCTTTTCTCAGGCTTGATGGCAGGTTATAAGGGCTTCTGTAAACACACAATTAACAAGAGTGACCCCACAAACCCCCAAAAGCGTAAAAAGGCCCCTTTTCAACAGATGCGGCTTTGTGCGAACTTAAACACAAAGAGGAAGAGGACGACAGATATGTGGATAGATGTAGCGGACAGCAGCGAGGGAAAGGATGTGATCCATGAGACGCTAAGATGAAGACAAGAGATTTGGCAGAAGATAGACAGAAAAACAGACGGGGAAACAGAATGAGAGGGAACATATTCATTAGTTATCCCGGTCATGTCAAACAAGGCCTACCAGAAAAGCCCTTTCACCAAGACCGTGTAAACACTACCCACCTCCCCCTTCCACTTAAGACACACTCATTTGACAACACTGCTCCTTTCCTGCCCCCTTCTTCCCTCTAAGTAGCAGTCCATCTTGCTGCTGTTTGACAGTGTCATCAGTGCAGCCAGAGAAACATGGAAGGTTGATTCTTTTTTTCTTTTTTTTTTTGGTTCGCTCTCTCCTCTCTCTCTAGATGTCCATGTTGCTTTCGGTGCCTAGTCTTATCTCCACATTCCTCTTATCTCCATGTTCTTCTTCCCGTCAATGTTATGATGAGTCAAGGCGGCCCGAATGTGCAGGAATGTCCTAATGAACCCCACCTTGTCATCTGGATGCTGGGACGCTAAGCTAGTCTCATTTGTTGTAGACTAAACTCACTTTGAAATTCAAACCTTTGATTGCAAAGAATGTGACAAAGGGTTCACTCTCAGGGTTTTCATATCTTATTTTCTTTTATGACAGTGATAACTTTACACGAACTGGGCAAACCATAGTTAAGTTTCTCCTAATCTACTAATACCGGAAGAGAAAAGGGTGTCACATTCCCTAACAGGTCTCACCAAAGTGAGATTTCACCAATATATCATTTTCACCATAATACGTCAATTTATTAATTATATCAGCAGACATGTTTTTTTGTTTTTTTTTGTGGAAATACTTCTAACATTCTATCACCCCACTTGCTCATGCTGGTATCAGTCATATAGTGGAACTGAAAGTGGGTTACCACAGTCACATTTTTTGATCTGTGGTAGCTGTGAGAGTGGATTTTCAATGAAGCGGATATCATTTTTATTTCTATTTTCTTATGATGTCTTTATTATATACCTTTTATTTTTATGTCATGAATTGTATGTGCATATACATATATATATATATATATATATATATATATATATATATATATATATATATATGTGTGTGTGTGTGTCCTTACAACCACTACAAATGTTCTGATGTTATGTTGCTATAAAGATGTACTTTGGAGGGACAGTTGTGGTTGTGGGCACTAACCCAACATTCTGTGTATTACACACTTATTAGAAAATATGAAACTGATTGAAAATTCCTATAAAATGTAAATTATGACCGTGGGAAACTGTAAAAATGGTAATTTAGCCCAGTAAAAGCCCAAGTCCAGGGACCAGTTTAAATTTTCAATCACGTTTGTTGAGGTATTACAAAGTATCAATGCCTTTTAAAAATGTCGTTTTTAAAAGCAAAATTCCTTCAAAAATCCTGACCTCACTTTTGTCTTATTCATGAAGAATGGACTTAAGTAGACAAAAATATAATGAGCATATCTGAAAAAATGTCTCCGCAGGATCATGTGACCGTTGGGCATACCTCGACCGCACTTTGAAAATCACAGAAATGCATAAATACTCAAATATAATGATCCAAAATATTTAATATTTAATAAACTTTAAGTTTAAAAAAAAAAAAAAGTTAAAATATCTCTTTATTCAGCTAGATTGAGAGCTCTGATGGCAATTTTATACTCCAGCCCATCCTTGTGAACCAGGGGGAGGTGCTGTCTACATCGGCCTTTTTTCCATAGTTTACGATGGAACCCTCACAACCACAGAATATGACTTTAACACATTTACATCTTACACTCCATTAAGAATACACGGTGGTGGGAAAACCTTGAATCCATAAATGTGATTATCTGTGCATGAATCTGAAAATCTGTATCAAATGAAGTGTGGGTATCCTGATGAAGTGTCTCATGCATGAACCCAGACAGTGGTGGGCTACAAATTCAATTTCAAGTTGCGCACACACACACACACACACACACACACACACACAGATGTCTGTCTTTCTGTGTCCATCACGTCCATCTGTTTTTCCACCCCAGCTCAGATGAAAACTATATTACTCCCTAAATGACAAAAGCCTGAGGGCTCCGTTCATATTACCTGCCTTGCGTTGCTGTTAAGGCAGATTGTTAACATTTTTTTAGGGTAAAGGTCTTCAAACTGACTGCATTCCACTGCTGAGAAACTGCATGCCAGCTGCTGGGCTGGTTCTTGACTCTTGTGTGGCCTGATCAAAAGCTAATTTAAATTCAATCAAATTCATATTACTATTTTTCAAAGTTCTCTTAATGTCATGATTCATAGGATCTGCCTCAGGGTCGTTTCCAAGGCAACATAAATTGAGGTTTTTGCCACATGGATGTGGTTTTAAAGTATTTCATACCTGTGTAACCGAGTTTGCGTGGTGTCATCTATCGTCATATCTATTTCTTTCAAGGATATTTTTTCATGTTGATTTTTCTTCAACGTATTGTTTTTCTGATCTTTCAATAGCTCCGACCATCTCTTGGACATTCATGTGTGGAAATATATTGAGTGCCTCAGTGGCTTTTTGTATTCTTTATTATTGGTTTGTAGTACAATTTATGCAGTTTGAGTGCTTCTGTGTCAAGTTAAAACAAAAATAAGAAATATATATATAAATATATCATTTTAGACCATATTGTAGGATGGGATCATTGACTTTCTTTACCTAAGTACACAGACTTAATTTCCCCTCAGTGATTGATGAAGTCTATCTATCCATCTATCTGGGGTTATTTTGGGTTTCTAAATGTCTAATATGAGCTACAGGTGGTTATAAGTAATTCCAAAACGCTGAGTGTTTGTTAAAACTAACTAAGATGAATACTGACTTTTATATTGAAATGACTTTACACTATGTTCCCAGAGGGACTTTGTCATTTTTAGCAGGTATGAACAGAAGATATATTTGAAAAGAATCTTTGACCTGTTTTATCCAGGATATACAGATCTTATTGCAAAATGGTCAGCAAATATCCGATCATCTTATTATTATACATTATTATTTATAATGAATAATAGCAGTGGTATGACATAATATAAAGCAATGACATAGTTGATGATGTATATGAATGGAAAAAAACATTTAGACATGTCAAACATTAACTCACAATTTTTATGTCTTTAGGGTAAGTCCTCCAAATATAATCTGGCAAAGTACAGAGTAAACTAGTATTGAGTATTTCCAGTTTCAGTTTTGGCAGCAATTGAACCTGTCCGTGGTCGGGATATATTAAGGCAGTAATTGATAGAAATTGATCGATGGCTCAGAGGCAGGAAGAAGTTTGTTTGCTTGCAACATGTTGACAGTTCATAATTTTTGCCATTCTGGGTGCTGAAACCTAAAGAGAGGACTTCGTGGGTGGGTTCGACGGTGTGGGCAGTATGGCTGGTAGATTTAGCAGAGGAAACTGCAGGTATGCTAGTTACGTTTTACAGTATACAGCGTTAACATGATAGCCAGCATGGCTTTGACACCTGAGAAAGTGACACCCCATTTTCTCCTCTGCTGTTCTGTTGCTATCAGACACAAACTCCTCTTACTATTTTATGACTACTATTTGTTCTTTATTGTCAACATGATGCATCGCGTTGCCATGGCAGCATAGACTGTTCTCCAGTTTGTACAGGAAAAAAAGTGCTGACCTCGGGGAATCGCTTCAAACGTGTGAAAGCCTTAGTCTGCCGACCAAGATTTCTGAAATGTCAGAAACTCATCATTAAGGCTTATGATACTGAGTTCAAAAAGCATTAAAATCATTGGGATTTCTTAGATGTTATTGGCTTGCAGTGTATTTCCTGGACAGTTTTTTTTTTTTTACAGTGTTCTTTAAAATTTACTCCTCTTTGGAGAGTAAATTTAAATTACCGTTTAAAGTGAAAATCAGGGAAGAGAAGCTGCTGGAGGTGCTTTGCTTTCGACCACTGGGTCAGCAACACAATGACATCATCCACAACATCTTCAAACATTCCTTCCTCATGTCACCCTGATGACCGATGCAGTCCCTACAACTGTCATCTGCCAGCTTTATACTGTGACCACTGGTGTGTGTGTGTATGTGAATATGTGTGTGCGTGTGTGTGGGTGTGTGCTCACATCCCCTTTCATGTGGATGAGTGACAGTTGCAAAAAGATTCAGGAACTCTGAGCTCATTCAAAGGCTCTTAGCGTTCCCTTTGGAATACAAGGAAATGATAAAATGCTCCTTTAAAGATGTGTGAGAGAGCAACGCAAAGAAAAGAGTGAAAGGATAGCAGCTGGTCTGGTTTCTTCATCAAAGGTCCTTTGCTCCTTCTCATGGCCATCTGTGGGCTTCAACTAACAAAACAGCTCAGCTCATTTCACAAACTCTGGGCATGTGGCGGATCAGCAGGCTGTGACTGTTTAATGTGAGCATTCTTGATTCCACTGGTTCCAAACCGGCTCAGAAACTTTGTTTTGATTCGACTATATGCTATAAAAACGATTTACCATGAAGACAAATATGAAAACCACCCATACTGGGGCTTTCTGCTATATCGTTGTAATTCTGCGACTCAATAATTCACAATGTCATAATGTACTTATAGGTTGCGGAATTGTTCTTATTTCCTGAACATTTTTACCTGATTTCTATAAATATGAGATGGTGTGAGCCATTTCGCTCTCTCCTAGTAATAATGATGAATGCATAATCAGAACTTAAACCTAAATCGAGCATTCTGTCCCGATATAACCATGCACCTAGATTTCACACATTCAGTACCAATTTGTCTAATCACCTCGTCAAAGACCACAGGCCTACATCATTCGGCCTAAAACCAAAAGGATTTCACAGTGGTGTTGACCTTCATGTTTGATCCATAAAGGTCACATGAATTGATGCTAATGAAACGTTTGAGCTCCTCTGGAGAAAACGGAGACGGAGTTGCTGAAGACGAACCTAATTCTCCACTCATAGAAGAATCAGCATAACCACGCGTTGCGGCACATCTCTAGCATTTGGAAAACACGCTGCAAAGCCACAACACAACGGAATTGTTTTCCAGAGGACGCTGCTTATAGGTGATGCACACCTGGATGCGCTTTTCTCATTTCTAAGAGTATTTATAGAGCAGAGCAGATATTATACACAGGTTTCATTTCTTGTTTTCATTAGGAATCTTTCTCATATTTTGGACTCTTCCCTTAACTTCCAGCTCATGCGGACCTGTGACTTAGAATAAAGCCTTAATCAACATTGTGAATTCAACAAATGAAACTTAATCACCCAAAGCTACAGTAAACAAGGTCTGCCCTACCGGCTATATTAACTCTTATCCACAATCCTGCAATTTGACTTCAGGTGTCGCCAAATTAAATGTCAGCTACAGAAGCAATTCCTGCTTCTGTTAAACCATGACTAAAGTACAATCTAATGCAATTTCCAACAATGGAAACTTTTCAATCTTCCCTTTTTGTCAGTTGTTACAGTTATGAGACTCCTAATCTCTGATTAACACCCAAAAAATAACAGTTAACAACCTTTTGTTTTCTCATTATCTTGTGAAAATGATTGCTGGATGAAGCTTTGGGTACTGTGTGTACTAGGGGCATTATGAAGTTTAATTATTTGTATTCAGAATGTTGATTTAGGCTTTAGTCTTAGTCACATGAACACAGGACCCTGAAGTTAACAGAAGAGATGTGAGAGACAAGCAGATGAAAACAACAAATGAAACCTGTGTGTGATATCTGTTCTATTCATTAAAAAGCGGGTGTGGGGGTGCATCACCAACAAGTGTCCTCTTGAAACACTTCTGTTGTGTTGAGGTATTTGGAGTGTTTTCCAAATGATGAACACATGTTGTCAAATTGATGAAGATGTTTTCTGAATTGCTTGTGTTTTATTTAATTGCATGTGTTTTCCTTGGTTGCAGTGTGTTTAGGGACCACAAATGAAAGCAGATCTCAAAGCATTGGTAATCCCTTTTTCAAGAAGATTCTCTCCTCCAACAAAAATAATTTGGAGTTAGAGTTAGTTTTATTATAGTTAGCGGCAGAGCAGACAAACGACATTCCACTGAAACGCGTTGATTACATTTTAAAGGACATATTAAACAGCTTTTAATAGCTGTTGGTTCGGTGGTGGTTTCCTATTGTCCATTTGGTTTAGTGTATTTTTAATGAACAATAAAAAAAACCATTACAAAACTGTTGTGATTTAGCTTTACAGTTCCAATCACACTATACCACCCTAAACCACAGTGACTGCGACAATTACTGATCGCCTGTTTTTAAAAAGTATTTAGCTGAATTGGTGCAGCTAAGTCCTTTATGTAAGGACTTCTAAACTGCCATCCTAACCACAAATCAAAGATAAATCTGGAGGGGGTTTGAATACATATTCAACCAAAACACCTGATCCAGTGACTTCCCTCAGCCTACCAGCGCTATGATGAGCGCCCATCACACTGTAGTAAGGAGCATTAGGCCACAGTACACACACCTTCACTGTCCGTTCAAACCTGGCATCTATTTTTATCATATTGGATCTGCTATCCGCATGCTACCATCATGTGATTCATTGTTTCATCATGATGCTATGCTAGAATCATTCCTATAAACTGATCGACAATAGCCACGCACGCCAAGCTAATCGCCGGCCGTGACAAATATAACGGCGCAGGTTTCAAATTCCACGCAGACATGGAGAGCGTGTGTATAGCAGAGTAGTTCAAACTCAAACTCACAGTCCAACACCTCAAGGTGGTTTTTGAACAGGAATGCTGAAGGCATAGAAGAGATACTTTGCATTTTTTGGAGGTACAATCTCTTACAGCTCAAAAAAAGAGGGGCTAGATTCTAATAATATCTCACCTTTTTGTGTTTGCATAAACATCAAGCCAAACAATGTAGGACTAAAAATAATACAGCTGAAAGTAATTATTTAGCGACGTTATTGCATCATTGGGCTTTCATTTAATCAAACTTTGTCTCATCTAAAAATAAGCACTTGATGCAATGACATTGGTCACATCCTGATCAGCATAGGGGACAAAAATACTGGACTAAGAGTTTGGCCCATTTCTATCACACAACTGAATTGTTTCCTAAAATAAATATTCCACTACAGAGCCCCCTAGCAGAGTTTAAACCCAATAAAATGTTCCATGAACAGAAAGATGTGGAAAAAAACAGCACTAAGGAAAAGGAATAAGTTTATGTCAGCTTTATATAAAGTTGTGTTTGAAGCCACATTGAATTTTTAATGCCAATTCAAAGACTGAAATGGGTCTAAAACATTTCTGCTCAGCTGCTAGGCACGAGGATATAATCACAGCGAAAGCCGAGATGAGGATAAGAGTTATTTACGTGGTTCGTAGTAACACAACACAGTGACCCAGGTCAAGCTGGCACTCAATGTAATACAGGCTGATAAGTAAGAAGAGATATTAAATATTGTGTTGGAGTTTTTTGACCTTTGAAAACATAAAGAAAACCTTGACAAAGACAGTCTTTTTTCAGTAGATTACAGGTAAACCATACTTGTTTATACTATGACAACTTTCATATCACCATTACCAGCTGACTGTAATGGAAGAAGCTATTATAACTCAGCATTCAATTGTTTAGTGACCTGTAATGTGACATGCTCAGTTCCACCAGTTTTCAGGTGTTTTCTCAACAACAAACAAAGAGTTAAGATCACATGATCGGTAAAGCCTGGAGTACTTTCTGACTACAGGTCAAGTATAGCCGCGTTAACACAGTCTATTCAATGCAGGGTTGGCACACCTCTACTTCCCCCACCTAGGAGTAGTTCTATCAATGGCCAGCTTTGTCAGGTGACGTAGCAAGTTTGATTTTAGAAGTGCAACAAACAATGGCACTAGTCTCAAAGCTGGTAGCTAAAGATATGCTTTCATCAGCTTTGATGAAGAAGAGCTTTGTCAGAACCTGATTTTCCAGTGCTATCTACAAACACCACATGTAGGACTGTAGAAACTGTTTGGTGCATTGCTGAGAGCTGAAATAAATCGTACGTCACCTGTTAGTACATACTAAACTGGGAAATGCAAAGTCACCGGAGTGACATTGGGACAAAGAGGGTAAATTAAGTCTCGCTCTTTTCATTTGTGAGTGGGTATTTGTGTGTGTCAGACGTTCCTCTTAAACTGTCCATAAATGCAACATGTTCAGTCATGTGACCCCTATCAAATCATAGGTCCTCCTCATTTGTTAGTCCCTTAATGCGCATACATAACAGCATGGACGTCTGATAATCAGACGAGCTTGGTCCTAAAGATCGACCTGCCCGTCGTTGGGCGCATAATGCTTCAGTAAATACGACACCAAACAAAAAAAATTGCTCAAACTTGAACAATGTTGCAACGTCAAAATGATCACATTGCAGAGTATGAGGAGTTGATGGCTCAAAGAAAGTGGAAAGAAAAAACAAAGAGCAGACACGTGCTTCTGCAGTACAGCTGTCACTAACAGAATCAAATGTGTGCGCCAAACCCGTATGATACAGTATCGTTAGAAAGTATCTGCTGAATTAAAATGTATTTGGTACTTTGCGACCGCCTCTAATCCCTGCTATGGTTAGAAAATGGAACCAAATTTGAGCCATACAAGGCACTGTACAGGTTCATCAACCTGTGCAAAGGATGAGACAGCATATTTTTTGTAAGAGAAAAATAACAAAGAGATAAACTCTTTCTGTAGCAAAAATAGTCAAGCTTGAATAGTCCTAAAAAGGAAGGTCGTTCCAGCTGCTTGTGTCTCTAACTTAATTATTTCAAAACCCAGACCTCATGACCACCATTGATGAGTTGGAACATTTCTGCCGACACTTCACCGAACTGCCTGCCCATCTCACGGTCCCATTTTCTCGACACACTTACACTCTTCAGAGGGTATTGGACCCCCCCAGATCCATCCATTTCCCCTATTCTGTTCTTGATAGATGCAGTCAAGGTGAGGAGAATATCTGGTTTGGGAAGCACAGAATAGCATCTCTGTTGACAGCTGAATGTGAAGTGGCTGACATGGGAGTCAGTGACTCCAAATCTGAGGCCAGGGTTCCCTTAAGGTGAATTACTGCCTCAAGCAAGGGAGTTTAAGATGAGGCGTTCTTGCCTCCTATGCTTTCTATTGAAAATCTAACTTCTGAGTCATGATCCACTGCTTTGTTCAGCTTAAACAAATTAAGGCGTCATGATGAGGTTTATCTGCCCTGTCATTGTTGTATGATCTCTATGCAAAAAGGGCTTAAATGAACAAGGTAGGGATATAATCATATTTCTTTTCTTTGCATAGTTCTGCTCCACCCTGCACATTTTCTTAAACACAACTTCCCTTTGGTGTGTACAGTTATTTGAACAGTAGAATGTGTGTTAAATGTTGTGGATCTTAGGCCCTGCCAATGGCTTCAGCAGTCAAGACAGCTCTGTGTCAACATTTGTTCGGGAGCATGTCATGAGATGCCAAACACAAGGGTGCATTTTTGCTGCCACAACTCTTCTAAACTCTGACGAGACTCCACCTGAGACTTCATCCTGACTGTACTCGTATCACATCATACACACATACAATTTTACAGTCAAGCACAACTTATAACCACAGACAATGGCTTCTTGGGTTAAATGATGAGTTAATGAAATCTGAATTTGAGATGTCAGGTGCTGAGAGAGAGAAGACATTTGGGTGCAGCTGAGTGCCTTGCTGTGTGCCTTTGGGATTGGAGAGTGTTAGTGTGTGTAGAGAGTTAATGTACGTGTGTATGTGTGTTTGTGACTGTGAGTGAACGTGTGAGTGAGTAAGTGTTTGAGAGGAGAGGGAAGGCTGATGGTGTTAACATTACAGCTGCCATGTGTTTATTTTCCAGAATTCTGGTCTGTGGCGTCTCAGTCATCTCCACATGCTGAAACAGTCACTTTCCATCCATTTACAAAGCTCTATGTGTGCGTGTGTATACAGCATGTGTCTGTTACGGGGCGATATTAATGTTTTTCACCTTAATGTGCGTATAATACGTGGAATGTGGACATCGGTGTGGATACGTGTGATATCTACAGTATGACAAGAACACATCTGTGCATGTCGCAGTGTGAATCCCTGCTTTGTGTCAGAGTGTTCTTTTGTGTAATTGTGCATGTCTTTACAGCTACATGTGGCCCGCTGTCTCCTTCGAGTGATTAGACTCCCATTAACTTAGTCACAGATCACCCATCAGTGGCTCCAGACCTCCTCTGTACTATCTCACTGGACAAACATGCTGTCAGCTCGGTCCACAGACAAACACTCACACACACTCACATATCAACTCCCATCCAGACAGCGATTAGGTACCTATCACAGCGTATGATTATTGTCTGTATTGAAAAGCCATTTGGTTAAAAGTAGGCACACACATATCCACAAATGGCCCTGAATTACTGCTTGTGAACTTTGAGAGGGTCACAAGATTATGAGGCACTCTATTTTAGGTTCAGACAAGATGTGACAACACTGGCTATTAAGCCACGCAAAGCAATGTGGGCCAGAAAACAGCAAAGATCTCAGCCTCAAACAGCTACATCTACGATGTTGAGTTAAAAAAAATCCCCTTTCATATAAATTTGCTCCGTAAGATCAAGTATGTGGTAAGGCTGTACAATAAAAATCTTGATCAAGAATGTAAATCTTGATCGTTCCCTGATGCTGCAGAAAAAAGTACTTCATAAACCCCAACCTCACAAATCACAGCTGTTCCCTGCACTGCACTGCCTTCATAAAGGGTTCATGGGTGCAGTCAGTCCAGATGGGTAACAACTACGCTAAAAGAGCATCTTTGATATACAACAGACTGCAGAAGGTAGGTGGGTTTACATGAACCCCTTTAATCTGATCAGGACTAGAGCTGCAACTACTAATCGATTTAATCGATAATAATCGATCATAAAATTAGTCATCGGGCAATCTTAAACATTGCATGGTTTCACATTACGGCTGATAGTGAGTTGCTGCTTGTTGAGTGCACGTGTCTCTTCTTGTGTGTGTGTGTATGTGTGTGTGTGTGTATGTGTGTGTGTTTGTGTCCACTGTGGGTTGCATCCAAATTGCTTTTAACGATTTATGGGTTTCATTTTTACTTAATTTTTGGGAGAAATATGACAACCATAATAACTCACATCCCTTTTTATCATGAAATTGGACATACAGATGGACAATATTTAACAACATTTACTTTAACTTATCCTCAAGAACCGAAAAATATGGCTTCAACGAACATTTTTAAAGAGGAGTACATACATTTTTAATGAGTAATGTGACTCTTTTATCCGACAAATGTATCTTTTATATCAGATTCAGACAAAAGAAGAGCCGAGCAAACAACGATAGTTGTCTTCAAAGGAAGCAGACATGAACTACCCTGCAATCAACTGCCCCCACCGTATCAATCCTAACCCTGCTGCTCAAGGATATAAGACCGCTGTCGATGGTTGATGGTGAAGGGTTGGCATTAGGCATTTCAACCCCGAATAAATCTCCCGTCCAGAACTCCTTTTACCCACTTGATGGGAAAGAAATATGAAAGAACTTAGTGTGAAAATTTTAAAGTCCCTCAGAGACTCACACAAACACACACACACACACACACACACAGAATAACAATTTGTGAATAACAATTAGTATTTGATGTAACAGAGTTCCTTAAGATATAACATAATCTTTATAGATAATGTATGATAGTTAAAAATAATACAATAAGACGACTGATAATGTAATCTTAATTTAAAATGGCAGTGATAATATTAAAAAGAAAAACCTCAATCTGATTATTGAACATAATCAGTGTTTACTGTACTATAGTATATGGGTCACTGCACTTCGAAATGTTAACTAAATTAATCTCCGATGCATTTAAAAGATAAAACAGATCATTGAAGAGGTCAAAAGTTCCGGCACACTGACACTGATGTCTGGACTAGTCGTTCCACAGAAGCATACCTTGGTGTGCCTCTAGAGGAGAGGCATAGTGGGGAAAACAAAATGACATGGCTGGAGGAAGTAGGAGCGATTTGACACCTTGCCTTGCAAAATGAAAGCAGTAGTTCATGATAATGGTTCCAACATGGTTGTAGCAATGCGAATGTTGGAAGAAAAGCATGATGGAGCATCTGTCCGGTGCACCGGGCACACACTCCAGCTCATAGTGAACACCGCCCTCAAAGAGCCTGACAGGATCTACAGAGCTTTTGGGGCTGCAAGAAAACTTATTGGAGCACTTCAGGAGAAGCGACCTGACCAATACAAAGCTCAAGGAGAATCAACAGCAAATGAGCACACACCACATCATCTAAGCTAATCTAGGATGCCAGTACAAGATGGAACAGTAAGTACTATGTGATTGAGAGGCTCCTGTAACAGCGCTGGCCAGTTACTGCCACTTTGTCCAATCCTGAGGTAACTCCAAGGGGTAAGGGTGATATCCAGATCATTTTGACTTGAAGCCAGATCAGTGGGTGCTGATGGAAGCGCTGGAACAAGGCCTGAATCCTTTTGAATGTGCAACCCTCTACTTTGGTGGACAGGAGTACGCCACTGTTTCATGTTTTCCACGGCTGGACAAATGACTGCAACGATCAATAAAAAAGGCCTTTGTTTGGAGACAAACCCAGCAAAACGACTTTTGGCAAGTGCAGAGAAACGGATGACCGAGAGATGGGGAAGTCTGAACGCCAATTCAGAGTCAGCAGAGAGACACAGCCCAAATGCTCTTTCAGCCACCATGGATCCAAGATTCAGAAACCTGATGTTTTTGGCAGCTAAAGCTGGTACAAGGGTAAAAGGGACAGTTGAAGAACTTGCTACTAAAGAAGCAAAGGAGACTGGTTCACATGGGTGAGAGCAGTAGCTGAGGGACAGTGTTCAAGGCAGAGGGAAAAACTGAGAAATTAAATCCATATGTACTTTGATGGTGGTTGGAAAATGAGGAACGTTTTCTCGCACTAGCAAAGATGGCAAGATCCTTCCTTTGCATCACGGCAACATCCACTCCAGCAGAGCGCAAAATCTCTGCTGCAGGAAGTATCTGCTCAGGGCAAGCCTGTCAAAAGAACATGTGGAGATGTTGACTTTTCTCCACTTGAACCTAGACCTAATGACATGTGACCTAATATTATATACAGAATGTACAAAGCAATACATTTTTTTTATTCTTATTTACTTTGCTAAATTTACACGGATGTTGAATTCAAGAGAAAATACTGTATTCTTTTATTTATATTTTTTATATTTATTATTTATAAGTTCAATGTATGTCAATCTTAACAGTTGCTTATAAAAGCAGTTCAAAAAGTTAATTAATACAGATTTTGGAAAGAAGTATTCATCTTTATTGTCTTTATTTATAGTTGATATGTGTCTAAAATAACCTAAAGCTAAATTTAAAAGCAGATTGTTGAATAAGAGCCATTTACTCATTGTGTGATTTATATTTTTTTGATTTAACCTTTATTTAAATAAGCAGGTGAAGAAAAAATCGATAATATTAAAACGATTAATCGACTATCCAAATTGTCGTTAGTTGCAGCCCTAATCGGAACAGGGTTAAAACCCAACTAAGAATGAAAATAAACCGTATAAACATCAAATTCTTAATAAGGATGCCCAATCCAATTAGGTATTTCATTCGGTTGCACGGGGGTAGTATAAAGGTTCAGAATAACCAATTAGAAAGACAATGGCAGTATGCAAGACAGTGGAATGAAATATGTCCTGATGAGCGGTGCTCAATCATGTGCACGATACTGATATTTAATGAACTAGACCACAGCAGAAAGTTTGTTTTAAATACAAACTCTCAAAGAATTAAGTTGGAAAGTAAGAAATACAGAACTCTACAAACACATTCAAGAAAAACTGTCAGGACACGTGAGAGACCGAAGAAGAAACCAAATGATAAACCACTGGGAAAACTTTGAAGACTTTGAAATCCCACAACAATCAAATCGGTTCTGAACCACCAGCTTCCCATTTTATGCAATAAGACTGAAGTACTGCATAAGTACTGAAGAGGAAGACCAGTGGTGAAGGTCTTTGACCATGGCGTGGAGCTTGATAGACACAATACAACCACGCCAGATGACTTAATGTTGGGTAACGTCATAATGATTTAACGTTACTCCAGTAAAACCACGATGTTGTACCGATGAGGCTTTATTATCATCGCCTTCTCCCTCCCTCCAACGTAGGAGAAAGCCTGAGTTATAACCAAGCTGTTGCTTCAGTAAAAGAACCACAATAACAGAAAGAAAAACTGCAGTGATAGACATCAATCTTCTGATAAAAAAACCCTCATGTTTGTCTTTTTGCACTCAGCAAACACGGCGCATGTAAACACCCGCTCCTCTTAGATCACTACTCATGGAAACAGTTAACCCTTAATCTTCAATTGAAATGACTTCAACCAGAATGAAGAAAAGTGTCCCATCTAGTCAAAGTGGAAGGAAATGTCTGGAGGAGCAGAAGTCGAAGAGCTTGTCTCGACAAGCTGATCTTTGGCAGGTGATGATAAGAACCGATCACATGCAGTGTTGCTTTAGATTTGTGTCTGCATTACAAAACAACTTGTTCAACCACTTAAAAAAACCACAAACTGCTGTAATCTGAAGACATGCGAAGAGTTAATTATTACTGCAGGCATCCATAACAGTAACACTATACACTATAGTTTCATTGCACCCATCCAGCTCAGACTCGCTGGAATCACCAACGAAATCCCATCCCATGTGTTCTACACACAATGTGAGTAACGACAGGAAATTATCACACTGGATTAAAGCTATGTGATCCCCTCATCAATTATTTTTAAAACATGGAGGGGAGAGGAAGAGGCATCTCACAGCTGTGTAGTAAATTGCTACTTCCACTAACCGATGGTCGAGCAGAACTATGGGCCTCTGCATGACGGTTAATTGGATCAATTCATTATCGAAAATTGTGATTGTGATTTTCACTTTTCCTGCAAAATTATTGTCAATTATGAAATATATTCTGCACGTTATGTAAGAACAAATATTGCAGATGTCCCTTCTATCTTTGTCCTTAATTTCACAAATATTCCCGTACGTTCAACCTTTCCCCTCTGTACTAAATATCTCCGTCTCTCATTACCCCCAATCACGCCCATAACAATGTGCAGCTATGCTCTCCCTGCCACCATCACCCTTCTCCATCAAAGAAATAGTTCAGGGGGCTGAGGTGGGTGTAGGGACGGGAACTATCTGGAGGGGGGTGCGAGTGCATGGAAAACCCTAAGCCCTTATAGTCCAAGCGCACTGCGGCTGCGAAAGTCAGCTTTGCTTTGCTTTCAGCTGTTATCTGTCCATCACTGTATTGTGTTGCACTGCTCTTTATGGAAAGCTCTCAGCTCACAGATTGAAAGCATTAGGACGGCACTTACAATAACCACAATATTAAAGACCAAACTTTAACAGCAACTGCTCATAAAATAATAATAATGACCTTTATTCATGCAGAACTTTTCAAAATAAACTTACAAAGTGCTCCAGGAGGTCAAAAACATCTTTTTATATTGTGTTATTATAATTTACACATTATTGGTCACATAGTTAAACACAGTACAACATTGTGAAAATTCTTCCCTGCATTTGACCCATCCAAGAGGGAGCAGTGGGCAGCTCCTGTGAATCGCCGTGGGACCTGGGGACTCAGGGTCTTTCTGAAGGACCCATGGCATGTTGTATGAGGGGCTTGGTTCAAACCATAATCTCCCTCGAGCCCGTCTACTCACTGACCTAAAGCCGCCTTAATGTATGAAAAGAATTCAGGACTATGATCAGAGACCCCCCAAACAATAACTCACCATATTAATACACCATCTTTAAATGGAAAGATTTTGAATACGTTTAAATGCATACATATAAATAAATAAATACATTTAAAAATAAAATAAATGAAAAGATTTGTTTTTAAAGGTGATTTAAAAGATGGGGGGGCCCTAACAGCAAAAGTTTGGTCAAAGTTCTGAGTCAAGCGATAGGAAGAGCAAGCAGAGCCCTAAAGAATAAAAGTAAAAACCATCTCAACACCAGCCACTGTGCAGCAACTTCTGCCCCTGGCATCAGCAAAACACTGTAATGACAACGTGTGGTCAGGCCTACAATTTGTGGTTAAGCTCTTCTTCTTATGTTTGCATTATTTCACCAAAACGTCTACATAGTATTACATAGATGAGTGCACAGCGGTTGATGTGGTACCCACTGTACAAATTCACATGTATTAAAAATGAAATAAGGCTCACAAGAACTCAGTATTTCAGCAAAAAAAGGGTTTGGATCCACATAAACCGCACAACAGCGCACACTTACTCTGAGTACCTGTGTACATAATCGTCTCCAGTTATGGCAGTAATAGTGATACAACCCTACGGTTTGCTGACGGAACATTAACTCTCAGCAGAGTCCGGAACACAAACAAAACTCATTAGCCCATCATTGCTTTTGTTGTCCATGCACATTAGGCTGAAAAAGTAACCAGGAATGAAGTGGGCAATGTCTTCACATTTCACCTTGAATTTACAACAGACAGACAGAATGGGAAACTGCGCTGTTTTGAAAAGACTGCGCTCCTGAAAACCATTTCAAAAGTTTTGATTGTCATGTGTACAAAAGACCAGACCACATTAAAAGCTGACCATCTTCTGTAAAAAACTGGGCTCACGTCAGTGGCTCCTTATTCTTTGTATTAAAAAGAGAAGTTCTCTTGCTCTCTCAATGACACTCACACACACACACACACACACACACACACACTCACACACACACACACACACACACAAAACTTCCCCTGCTCCAGCTGTGTCTTAAGAAGTCAAGGCCAGACCGGTAATCTGACTGGGATAGAAGTTACTCAATCTGTATCCATTACAGGATGTAATACCCCTGAGTCCTGAACCTTCTTCATTTCCCTTTACCTTCCACCTTTAGATGTGATATCCAGATCGTCCATCTACCCATCAAACATGTATGCCATATGGAGGACTCATTTATGTCATTGCCTTGTCACATAACCCTTATTTCTTTGACTCCTGCCACCTCATCAGCCGTTTGCGTCCTCGCTCCTACACCCCCAGTGGGGTAGTCTGTCATTTCTGGATCCTTGTGCTGAAGAAAAAGTCTCACAAATCATATAGAGGAAATAAAAAACATGTCTGTTTACTTGAAGACTAACACAATTTGTTTTTAACAACGTGCAGCAGCCCCTCCCCTCTCTGCTTCAGCCTTTGCAGCCGGCAGATAAGTGGTTGTAATGATGTATCGGTTTCCAGCAGGGAAACTGAACACATTGTGTCCGGAAACTTCGAGAGAGAGAAACGGAAAGTCGCTGCCATCGGTTTGAAACAGTGAGTCAGCTCCATCAACCTTCTGCTTCTCTTTTCTCGGAAGGTCTTTTCATTTAGAAATGTCTCAATCAGCGCTACTCGAGAACTAACAATTTGTCAACGACTTCCTGAGAGCTAAGCAGCTGTGAAAGGGGCTGAACTGAATGTTGGGACAGGATGTATCAATTCCATCGCGATTGACAATAGCTGCATGGCCTATAGATTGTCCCCAAAAAAAAAATCAGAGCCTAAAACACTTAAGAGATTATATTTGGTTCATGGGAACACAAGTTGGAGCACATCGGTCCTTGTATGAGGAAAACATCGAGTCGGTGAAACATGAAATCATCAGGCAGGTGTTCAGTGAAACACACACACACACACACACACACATACAGAGAAGAATAACACGCATACACACTGCCAACATTGTGAAAAGTAAAAACAGATCCCTGTGAGGTGCGAGTTCAAAAGCGCTACAACACATTCTCCGTACTTGTAAAACAAGAATAAAATAAGTGAAGCAATTCTTTTTAACTTGATACTGGTTGAGAATTTTATTCTATTAGAGCCAAAACCTACACTTCACCAAGCAATGGAGTCTCATTAGTGGGCGGCAACAAAAACAAAGCAACTGGCTGAGCTTTGACTGTGAAAACTGATACAGCGGTGGTTAATTCCACCAAGGACAATGAAATGTAAGCTATCACACTCACTCCTCACTTCCCAGAAGTCACAGTGAAGGCTGAAGCATGGTGAAGGTGGAAGGTCACAGATGATCCGTGCGTGCGTGCGTGTGTGTGTGTGTGATTTATTAAGTGTGCATAAGTTTACACATTCCTTATGCTCTCATCTCTCCTTGAAGAATGATGAACACAAAGTTCTTTATTGCTTTCCCTGAACACACAATCGCCTAGACACGCTGCAGGGAAAACTGTGACCTTCCAGCAGACATAACACCTAAGCTGTGTACTGACAGTCTAAAACCTGGAATGACTCAAGTTCACCTGTGGCTATAGGACCAGGAAACACAAGCTGACCGAGTCGAGGCTTCCCTTCAGTCTACCAAGCAACCAGGAGTTATTTCAGAGCGGGAAGGATAACGCAGCTGGAGAGAGGCAGATAGGGGTGGGAAGTGAGTTACAGATGATGAATTGTAATAAATTAAATCATTTCTCTCTGAATGCTCCATCTCTCTTTCATCCAGCTTTTCAGAAAACAACATTTGCCCAAGTCTCATCTGAATCTATTGCAAGGAAATCAATCATCTGCGTGTCAACCGTTGCATTAGGCTTGTACTAACAGGCATCACGAGGGACATTATTTGAATACAGTTTTAACTTCATTTCAACATATGCCGGTTCACAACCCACTCAGTTCTAATGACTAAATATCATTTAGGGTAGGATTTATAAGGATGCAATCAGGATATTTACAATCGGAGGCAAGTCATTTTTAGTTAACATAGAAACACAAATCTTGGCGAGAATATAAACCACTGCCCTCTATGTTCATCTATAGGATATAAAGAATTGGAGGTACTCTTGTTTAGAGAGCATGGCAATATTATTATGGCTTTAAAAATGATCAAAGCAGTATAATTCAGCATGTAATAGTATTGATCATCTAAGGGTAATAGGGGTAAAAGTCTGAAGAAATCTAATGTCAGAGAAGCAAATAAATAAATAAATATGTTTGGTTCGTACTCAACTCAAATCAGGTGAAAAAGTGAAAGAAAATTTCTATCAAGTATAAGATGGGAGGGTTTGGCATACATTATCAACTCCATCTTAATTGAAAGGCATGATCCTTTTCAACACAGAAACCTTGTAAAGCTGCCGAAACAAAGATTATACCACTTTCAGAAAACTTTAGGAATTGAACCGGTGGATTGTCCAGACGTATTTGACTGTGATATGACACTGATTTATGCAGAGGTGGTGATGAAGTGCGACTTACACACACATATTTGCATGGCACTGATTTACTGTTTTGTCTACACTACATGTGTCTAATTTAAATTACTATCATTGAAGTGTCTTCAATTCCTGCGTTAAAGGTTTAATTTAAATGATAAATACACCTAGCGGTCACGACACAAAAGAGTGATGTATTACATACTTTACCCATAAAAAAATTGTAAATCCAAACTTATGCTATATATTAAAGAAAATGTGTAAATTTTCAAATGTGCACGAGTGTTATTGGTAAGAAGAACCATCGGTAGTAATCTGATTATAAAAAGAACGTTCAGGTTGACATTCAAGGCTGGTTGTATGAAGTACATCACTCAATATACAGTATATACACTCACCACCGTCACAGTATTTGTGGTCACCTCTCTTGGGGCTGACAGGAAGCGAGATAACTCCAAATACTTGTAAGCTGCAGGATATAATTTCGCGCCACATTATTTATTTTTCTCTACGATTTCATTTAGAATCAAAATAGCAACTAAGTAGAAGCTCACTCTACGTAGCCCCTGAAGTCCCTTGACAATTTATTTATTTTTTTTCAATCTTGTGCAGACAACTTATTTTCTTGTTCCCATTGTTAGCATAAGCATGCCTGTTGTCATCAGCAGGAATAATTCACTGTGCATACTGAAGGAAGATCCCATCTACATACAAAAGTTGCTGGAATTTGATTGTGTAAGCTATTTCTATGTTTATGGCATAAACACAAGCTGATATTTCTT
Organism: Lophius piscatorius; assembly: GCA_009660295.1. Taxonomy (NCBI): domain Eukaryota; kingdom Metazoa; phylum Chordata; class Actinopteri; order Lophiiformes; family Lophiidae; genus Lophius; species Lophius piscatorius. Next base: position 23,580 of record VRLP01002757.1, on the reverse strand, counting down.
GTGCTGGGCAGTGAAGTTTTAGTCCTCTTATTTTGAAGGACCACAGGTAAGCATTGTGTATGTGTGGGCTTAAATTAATGTAGCTTCTGTCCTCTTTGCAGTGTGTTTTTTAAAGTGGAAGTGAAAATGTTCTTTAGCTCGGTCCTTTCCATCATATCTTATATGGTAGCATTGTCCGTCAAGGAACGCTTATGGAATAACAGTAAATCATCTTGCCTGCGCAAGATTAAAAAAAATATATTCTTCCGAGGCTATGTATCAATCTAATTCTTCAGTGTGTCCTTTTTTTTTTAGCAGGCTAAGCACTGTTCTGGCTCATAACTGCCACTCAGGTTTTCAAATGAATTGCCAGAATTGACTGGGTAGAAAGTATATCATAATTTGAAATAATAAGTTGGCAACTAGGGTGGGCTTTCAGACTCCATCGGAGTAAAGGGCCTCAACCACCCAAGGCGCCTCCCTGGACCCACCAATGACAACAGCATGTTTAAGAGCATTTGTTCCGTCCTTCTGTCTTGACACTTGTTGACTCTGTAACTACCTCTGCCTTAAAGGTAAAAAAAAAAAGAAAAAAGAAGCAGCTCATTCCATGTCTATAAATTTATGCAGAGCGGCATTGTGGAATAACAGCGTGACATCCACGCCCTAAACCAGCAGTGCAAAAGTGTCCACAGTGTGAATGACTCTCTGGAGTGAAACACAAACAAGAAAAAAATAACTTGTTAGGGCTCCAACTTTATGTCAGATTTCACATACGTCTATCTTCTGCAGCTGTTCTGCACCTTCTTGGACAGAGTACTCAGTGTTACCATGATTCTTAAACACTCAAGCAATGCTTATGTTTGTGTCCTTGTGTACTCATGTTAAGGTGCAAATGCCTAACTGTTCATGGTATTTAAAGGGCCTGTTATTCTATCCAACACCGGGGCCTTCAAATACAAAGCACTGGCGCTAAATCAAAAGAGGGCTGCACAGCATGGAATCCATAGGAAAGTCGACTCAACTGGTGACAATGACAGGAAAGATGGACGAGAAGGAGGGAATGACATGAAGCCAGAGGTCGCAAAATGACCTCAGCACATAGCAGACTGAGAATGAGGTATGAGCCCCTTTCTGGCTTTATTTCAGGGCTCCCAGCTGAAACAATGACTTTAAATAGAAAAGCATTGATATGCAGGGGCTATCCATCATACGTCAAACCTTTGTATTGTAGTGTCAACTTAGGTTCTTTTTTCTAGTCAATGATTCTGAAGTAGACACACAGCTAGTGGGTCGTGGTATAGAAGCAGAGAATCGAACCATAATGACACACATCACATTGCCAAACACAACAGAGCATTAAATCTGACACGATCTTTCCAACACCTCGCCAATCACACGACAAATACCAAACATGGTCACAGACAAAGCACCCGATGCCTCTAACAGTAACAATGTCGCTCCATGACCAAACATCTCTTTCTGAAATCAGCAAACACGCTGATCGATGATGTGACTGGAGGTCGACGCATCTATAGAACCCCCTAATAAGTGAGAATCTCATTTCTATATTAGAAATGAGTATTAAATTGATTATCTATTTACTCTGTAATAATAACAATATAATGTAACTTTAAAACGAGTTCGTTTCTGCCTTCGCAAAAAGATCATCAACAACCAAAATCCTATAAATTGGCAGTTAGCAAATAAGATTAGAAAGAAGCTTCAAATATTTGGAGATAATCTTTTTAAATCCTAACCGTGCCTTATTAAACTTTACAAACAACATGTGAAAAGAATGACATTAACATCTCCCGTCAAAGATGTAACCATCACTCGTTGTGTCTTTGCAGCCTGAAGCCTGCTGTCAACTCACGCGGCGTCCAGACTGCAGAACCGTAAAGCACAGATTGAAGTTGCAACCCCTCAAAACTAAAACTACAATTTGCATTGTCAAGATTTGAGTCCGAATCGTAGCCCGAGTGGAAAGAAGTTTGCAGTAACTCACCCTTTGCTTGAGCTTGAAGAGAGAACAGTCCCAGCAGCAGTAGAGGGCTCCGGCTCCAGAGGCAGAGAGAGGGACAGCGCTTCAGCCTGTCTCCCTGCACTGGCATGGTAGAGTCTGCTGCTCCGCTCCGCTCCGCTCCTCTCTTCTCCACACGACAGGATCTGCCACTCACACACTTCCTCTCCGTCTCAGTGTGTATGTGTGCACGAGAGAAAGATAGAGCAAGAAGTTGGGAGGGGGAGTCCCGTGCATGCAAGCTCCTGTATGTGTTCGAGAGAGAGAGAGAGAGAGAGAGAGAGAGAGAGAGAGAGAGAGAAAGCACCACGACGTGAGAAAGTCCACACCACACCAAACACACCGGCAGCAGAAGTGGCGAATGCAGTTTATTGTCCTCCAACCCGGATTAACACAGGAGCAGCCCAGCTGAGAGAGAGAGAGAGACGTAGAGAGAGAGAGAGAGAGAGAGAGAGAGAGAGGGGAAGAGGGAGAGAGAGAGCCAAAAAAAGCAGAAAAGGGGGGTTTACTTCACTTGCCTAGTAGGGAGGGTTTGACCCACTCACACTCACAGGGAGAGAGGACATGAGTGGAAAGAAAACGGGGGCAGGGAGCACACAGGAGTGAGATGGGGTTTTGTAAAGTAGGAGGGTGAGGAGAATATTGAAAACAAGCAGCAGGATCTCAGGGATTCGGCTGCTCCCATTCTTCAGTTTCTTCAGTAATTCTTTGCACTATTTGAGAGTACTTTGAATAGTTGATTAAAGCCACATCCAATCAAAGGATTTGTGTTTTTGGACAGTGGTGCAACTGAGCTGATGTTAAACTGTAGATAATAGAGCAGCACATAGAGAGAAAACAACATTGAATATGTAGACGGGGGGGGGGGATAATCAGCAGCAGCGGAGCCTCATGGTTGTATGCCTTCGCCAACAAGTGGTGGTTACTCCTTTAACCCCCCCCCCCCAGCTGTGTTTTTGTTTTTTATTTCACTGATAATTTTACTTTAAGAGTTTAGTTAAAACATCTGTGACGTTGAAAAGCTGCCGTGTCATCTCTTCCCCATTTCTCAATCATTACTCGACCATAACAAATAGCGTCTACAGCTCCTGTAGAATGTCCATTTCCCCAAGGAGGCCATGTCAACTTGGCTTCCCTTCTCTATAAATGAATCGATTATGCCGTTGGATGAGGCTACATAGTCGCTGGACATGTGACGTCTGCCAAACTGTGATTTGATTTCTCCACTCAAACGTGGCAGATTCATGTCGTTAGCTAATTTGTATTCACCCAAATTAGTGAATGCGGGAAAAACCTGTTTCTGAACATTACATCTTGAGCAAGGTTTCAAATTAAATCTGAAGTCAAACCAAAGCCAAAACTGGACTTACAACTGAGAGAGAGAAAAAAGGATTGAGGAGTCATAAAGAAAAAAACTGAGTCGCTACTTAGTAGCGCTTAACTGAAGCAGCTACTTTGCTGACAGGGTCGTATTTTTACTTTATCACTTTTGGTCAGATAAAATGAGTAATGCGAAACCCTCTTCTCTCTTTGGGGCGTTTTGATAATGAGAAGGTATGGAAGGTTTTGATGTTCTGTATGTCAAGCACAAAAACAACAGAGTTTGTAAGTTGTGTGTTTGATGATTAAAGTGAACTGATAGTTTGTGTCATACTTCAACTTCACAAAAGGAATAAGTCAGAAATGTATGCCGGACTTCTACTTTTGTTCAGGATAGCTGACTGGTCTCATGACTGTGTTTTTCTTCTATTACGACCGTGTACCCTACTGTCAAATGACCAGAAACAGGTTTGGATTGGGATCTTACTTAAATTCATAAGACAAAGTATGGGAAAAAAAGAAGATGGATTTAAGAGAGAGAGATGGTCAATGTTAGAAGTGGGTCACATAGAAGACTTAGATGTCTGCAAGTGCTGCAACTGATGCAATGTTGTGATAAATGATGCCGGTGACTCTGGCAGCTCATCTGGCTACATTACATCGTAGCAAAAAAAAGCTCCCCCCCAATGCCCCCCTCCCTCACTTGGCTTCCCCAGACTTTTTCCCCTCACCACTGCTGCCAACCAGCGAAGGTGCAGGTTACAACAATGCCAGTCCAAACTTATGTAAGCAAAAGTGGAATTAAAAAGAAGATATGAAGCCTATTTGGGAGGCAAAGTGGTAATTATGAATGTAAGAATGGAGATATAAGATATATTTACCGTAATCCGCCCATTAATGAGACTTATTACTACGAAGGAGTATTAGGGCAGCATTAAGAAGAAAAAATGAAGAAAAAACGGATGAACGGATGAGTAATAGCAGATTACTTTGGGGTCAGAAAAAATTAATAAATTCTCCTCTGATTTAGATCAACTTTATTCTTGAAATGCAGAATAAATAAAAAAAAAAGATCTGTTTTGATTTAGTTCGACTTTATTCTCAAAATTTCAACTCTTTTCTTTGAAAAGTTAAATATGGAAAAACAATCTTCCCCCACTCATTTTTTCCCCTTATGCTTGGCCCTAACACTCCTTCGAGTATATATACAAAGAAGGCCCAAACTGAAAAACATAGACGTCCTGTGATGAACTGGCAAATTGTTCAGGGTGAACCCCACCCATTGCCCAATGTCAACTGGGATAGGTTTCAGCCTATCCCAGAATATGGACCAAGAAAGTTTTGTGCAGATCATATTGAGTTCACAGTCACCATGATGTTTTGCTCTTGGATAAAGATGACATCACTTCATTTGATCCTATTACACTTTTGACAATGGTCAGAGAACGTGCTTTTTAAGGTCAGAGTGAACTTCCAATTTAATCACCAAACTGTCCAAAGTCAAAATAGACAATAGTACCAATTTTTAAGAAATTTCTTCAAGATGTTCCAGAGTTTCCTCACTCAAGAGAATGTGACGGCCCAACAAAATAAAGTAGCTTCACTTACGGCTGACACAGATAGACGGAAAACCTAGGTAAAAATGACGGTGCCATTAAACATCAGAAACATCATTCAACTCTCTTTTCATTATCACAGTTGATCCTGATTTTCTTGACACTTATCATATTAAGGTGGATGTTTAATCAGTGCACCACAAAGTCAATATCATGAAGTGAGAACACTGCATGTCATCAGCACCAGCTCAAATGCCAAAAGTAATTATACTCAAGAGCCTCCCTCAAGTGTGCTGAAACAAAGTGGATTTCAACTGTTTATTCTGAGTTTGATTTTGTCTGGGACTGAACATGTCAACAAGCCAATGCATAACCATGTCTCAAGTCGTGGTCAGACACTGCACACGTCTGCCAGACTAGTTTCTCCGAAAGCTACTTTGGAGATACCTGTCAAACGTCTTTTTATAGCCCCTTTATTACTGCAAACGAGATTTGTTTTAAGACACGAGAACAGAATTACAACTAATTAACTGGGAAATAAGGAGTCCGAACTCGAGAAGAACTCAGAAAACATCTCTTTGCACATTGTTGTGCAGTTACCAGATCAGGTAGATGGCAAACACTTAAAACAATCCATTAGAGATTGCATCACCCTAGCCTGGAGCTCTTACACTAATAAATAAATGGCTTGAGACACTAATAGACCATTTCCTTTCCAGAGCTATCCTGTTGCCTTTGAGGCATTTACTAAAGGGCAGAATTCTGAGAGTGAATGTAATTGTTGAGAAAACTCTACAGACCTGAAACTATGGTTGGGCCACGATTCAAATATTTGATGAGTCATTAAATTATAAAAGATTGAATGGTGTGAATGACAATAATTTTTTTTTAGAGAAATGTTTTCTCTTATTTGTCACATTGTCTGGTAGTAATGTACCAATAAGTTACTAACACTTACTTACATACTTAACACTTAAGTATCTATGTATCTATCTATCTATCTATCTATCTATCTATCTATCTATCTATCTATCTATCTATCTATCTATCTATCTATCTATCTATCTATCTGTCTATCTGTCTACTTACCATGGCTTGGAAGCCATGGAAATCCTAATAAGAAACCAAGCCTACACTGTTGTCCAATACAGCAAGCAAGGGAATATTGCCCAAAAGCCCCTAATCCCCTGTGTTGCAAAAGCAATCCCCTGGATTGAGTTCCTAAAAATTAAATGTGAAGTTATGTCCAAAAACTGTGTTTTGGAAAGAAGAAAAAAGAAGAAAAGTAAAAGAGTAGATAATTTAGATTGTATTTTTAGAGCAAAATATATATACAATAAAGACAGTCTATTCATAGGCCCCAAATTTGGATTAAATCAGAGCAAAGATTAGGAAATTATGTCCAAAAAAATGCTTCCCCAAGTAGGTAAAATATGAACCAGTAGAATGCAATCTGGAGATATCCTTGAGTCGATTCATATGCACCAAACTTGGATTAAAATCGGACTATCGGCTGAGGATCTATGTTACAAAAACGTCTGGAGATAAAGCTCCCCCTAGGGTTGGAAATAAACAGTAACATCTGGCCTTTCCCAAAGGCGATCAAGTACAGTCCATGGGGATATGAAATTTGAAAATGATCCACAAAATAGTGTTTGAGTTTTCGTGTTTACGCGAAGGACCTGAAGACATGACAGCAAGGACAATTCCATATAAACCCCGACTTTTTGGGAATTAAATCAAGTCCAACCACAGTTCAACAATCAATGGCGAGCTACGCTGGCAGACAAAATCAGTTTATTTTTTTAGATGTGTAGAGCAACCAGCAGCCTTCATCGCATAGATGGGAGCTAAAGATATGCTTCCTACAAGCTTTGACGAATGCAATAGTTTCCAAACTTGTTGAGCTTGAGTTTAAAGAGTTTTAATGATTTTCATAGCAAGAGTTTTATTACAATTTTAACGCATTTTAACTTATTTTTATATCTCATCCGTGTCGTATTGGGTGAGTTGTCATGTGTGTACATGTACATGTTCGTGCCATATAATTACCCCTCGTGGACAAATAAAGTGATTTGAATTTGAATCTAGAAGACCTTTTTGGTGTTTGTAAGTCAGGTACGGTACCGATACATTTAGGTAGAAATGGCTCTGATCGCAGATTCAAGAACAGCTCTGGGACGGTCACCTCTCTTTAAACGGGCCTGATTATAAATCACAAACTGATTAATTATTTTGCTTAAAATGCCAAAGTGACACTTGGAATGGTCACCATATGGATATACATGAGGTTTAGAGATAAGTTATAACCTATCATTTAGACACTTTTTCCCATCTTCAGAACTCTTTGATTCTGTGGTGCCCATATTTTCCAACTTGTGACTTTCAAAGTTTTGCCATCGCCTGAGGTGAAAGAAAACCATATAATTCCAAAGTGTCCCTCTGAATAATGAAAAGAAACTTGATTGAAAGTTATTAGTTTCTGTTGATTCATTCCTTAATCTCTCTCCCATCCAGATCAAACACAGTTCTTATGTCTTTTAGCAGTGGGGGTGTACCACTAACCAATTTGCCCTCCTCTCCTCCCTTCTGTGTCTCTTCACCCCTCCTCCCGTGAAGCTGAATGTCATTTCAAGTATGTCTAAGCACGGGAAGCCATAAAATGGTGACAGCATTTGCCCCGAGAAATCCCCAAAAGCTGTGTGTGTATGTGTGTGTGTGTGTGTGTGTGGGAGTGGGAGTGGGAATGAGAGAGAGAGAGAGAGAGAGGGAGAGAGAATAATGAACACTATCATGGTACAAAAAACCACACACAGATACACTCTTACAAAAATATATTTCCAGCCTCTTGAGAGATGAAGATAGAGTGATGGACAGTTTAGACAAGTTCAGAATGGATGCAGGGAACATAAATCAATAAATATCTATTTTAACCTGATAACCATATAATACTGAAATATTTTAATCTGAAGCCGTTCATGTTGTTTTTGTGCCTCTGGGCCAAATGCTGACAGAATGTTGAATACCTTTCTCATCTTCTGAATGTGAGCTGTGAAATCTGTAACCGACATCCTCTTTGACTCGAGTCTGATCTTATTACATTCTGGCAGACAAAAGGTGAAGGTCGTTGTGACCACAGAGGCACATTTTTGGCCATAGCTGACATTCGATATTCATAAATTCAAAGGTCCACTTCATATAATATAATCTCGCTCACCTTATTTCAAATTCGGTCGGATATTGCTGAGCCGTTAAAGATGTGTGTGAAGCACCAACATTGAAATATTTTGAGTTTTTTTGTTTTGTTTTGGTCAAGACTGTGAACAAATGTTGTTTCTCTCTGATTCTTCCTTCTCTAAACAGCCTAATGGGTTTTCTTACATTGGGCTCCAGGTGACTGTCACTGCTCCACGTGACAATAATCTGTCAGACACCTGTGAAACAGCTATCCTTACGTCTCTGCATTCTGTTCATTGGACATTTCTCTGTAGAATCATAAGTCAATATGGTGAAAACTTCTACCACCAACTACACTTAATGACTTTGATTAAATTCCTTCAAAGTCTTCCCGATTCTTCCTCTTTGGGCTGTTCCCTTAAGGTGTCGCCACAGCAGATCATTTGTTTCCTGTCCTCTGCATCTTCCTCTGTCACACCAACCAACTGCATGTCCTCTTCACCACATCCAGAAATCCCCTCTTTGGTCTCTTTTTCCTGCCTGGCAGTTCCATCGCCGGCATCCTTCTACCAATACATCCAGTATCCCTTCACTTCACGTGTCCAAAGCATCTCAATCTGGCCTCTCTTACTTTGTCTCCAAGGTGTCTAGCCCGGTCCGTCCCTCTGATGTGCTCTTTTCTAATCCTGTCCATCCTCATCACTCCCAATGAACATTTTAACATCTTCAGCTCGGCCTCCTGTCTTTTGGTCAGAGCCGCCGTCTCTAAACGATACAGCAGAGCTGCTCTTAACACCATCTTGTAAACTTTTCCCTTCACTCTTGCTGCTACTCTTCCATCACACATAACTCCTGAAACTCTCATTCACCCACTCCACCATATATGCACTCGCCCACTCCACCACATATATACTCTTTCTTCACTTCTGTTCCACAATCCCCGTTGCTCTGAACAGTTGACCCCATGTACTTAAACTCCTGCACCTTCTTCACCTCTATTCTTTTCATCCTATGCTCCACCTGCCTCCCTTTCATTCACAAACATGTATTCTGTTTTGCTGTGACTGACCGTCATTCCCTTTCTCTCCAGTGCATACCTCCACATCTCCATGTTATTTTCCACCTGGTCCAACTAGGAATAACATTGTCATCTGCGAACATCATAGTCCAAGGAGACTCTTGTCTGACCACATCTGTCAGCCTGTCCATCACCACAGAAACAAGAAGTGGCTAAGAGCCGATCCTTGATGCAGTCCCAAAGTCTTCCCTATAATATATGTAAATGCGTCGGTATACTGTCACAGGAAAGGAGCATGCTCTGTCCCTAGTGCTCTACCCTTCACAGGTTGTCCTATATCAATATCGCTCAGATCTTTACACCTGTTGATTTTCCTACTTCCAGCACCGTTCACTATCTTACTAATACATACCAACAACTGACATTTCCACTATAAAAGGATAAGAAAGCTATTTGGACTTCATCTGTGTTATAATGTTATGGCTTTTTGATAAAATTGATTGTTTGTTGCTTTTTTAAGATATAACTTTTATTTTAGATTTGAAACAAAGACAGTCCTCAAGTTTAGTAAAATCCGATGGTGAAGGCAGCAGGGGACATATTTTTGTGAGTTAAACCAGCTGGAAGTATCATATTCTGTCTCTTCATATGCTAATGATTTCCTGGCTCCCTGTCATAACAGCTTCGGGTGTCAGCAGCTTTCAGCATCAACATTTAACTTTTCATGCATCACTATGTGACATATCCTTCAGTCCATTGATGAGTCTAGTAGTGGTTCTGTTTATGTATACAAATAAAATTTGTATAAAGTTTACTAGATGTGTTTTGGGCAAGATCATAAACCACCGGATTCACCTTGAAAATCAGGTTTTGGTGAAAAAAATAAAAATGTGATATCAAATGTCACAAGCCCCGAGAAGTCGGGGATACGTTGGAATCGTCATCGCCGCGCCCGCTGCAGATTTTTCATGCTAGCACAATAACTCAAATTATTTCCTGGATCATCTTCAAATTTTAAAATTACCTAGTCCTCATTGCGAGGAGGAACTGGGTTGATTTTGGGAAAGGTTGGTTTTGTATTTCTGACACTAAGGGGAGCTTTATATACAAAAGTCTTCAAGCAAAAGTGTCTCAAATTGCGGTCCGATTTAGTCTAATTTTAGTGTTTAAGACTTCGACTTGAAGAGCTCTGTCTTTAAAATATCATATTTTAATCTAGTAGCTCATATTTTACTCACTAGTGGGAGATTTTTTTTTATGAAAAACACTGTCCTCCAGGCAGACACAAAAACTATTTCTCAAGATCCACTAAAATTTATTACCGTGTAGACCTTAGTGCAAAGAAATCTTGGATTGATTTTGGGAAATGTTAGTTGTAAATTTCTGACACTAGGTGGAGCTTTATCTCAAAACAATTATGGGTCATAATTTCTCAACCATTGGTCCAATACTATCCAAATTTGGTGGATGTGAATCGACTGGAGGAGGTCTATCTTGTATTTATCATATTTTACTCAGTAGAGGGGCTCTTTTCAACAGAAACACAGTTTTTTGGTCACATAACTTCCTTACTGTTGATACGAAATCCTCCAATTTCTGTCCATAGGAAATTGGAGGATTTCCCTTTACGAGTTCAATTAGCGGGATTTCTTGCACAAAGCAGGGGATTGGGGATTTTCCAGGGATATGCCCTTGATGTCTGGGACGACAGCGTAGGTCTTGATTTATAGTCAGGGAATAAAAAAATCTTCATTTTGCGACAAAGATTGATCTATTTTCGTTACACTGCCCATTCAGAAACTGAAAAGACTTTTAAAAAAAAAAGTTTGGAAGTTTTCACAGGGGCACTTTAATGTAATATGAGATATTAAAGACATTTTCAAGTGAAACTTGTATTTCTCCAAAAGTCATCTGCTCAAGATACAATTACATATTTTTTTTTTGGGGGGGGGGACGACAACAAATACACAGGATTTTACATACATGCAGTACTCTAAAAACAGAAACGCATTGGCTTGTTATTAAAATATATTTCCTCCTCTTTGGATTTACCATCTCTGGCAGAGGATTTAAAGGCTACCTTACCCTATCCTGGTTCACATTTAAAAGCATTTATCGCATTATCTGATGCGTGAATTGACTAACAGACAGGCGATTAGTTTTATTTAAGAGAAACACCACTGTGGCACAGCAGCACAACGGCTAATTCCTGCCATTCACTTCAGCCTGTCTTTAAACTAACAAGCAGTTTAACATAATCTGCTTTAAGCCTGTCCATTCACTTCCATTCATCGCTGCATTTAAATAGAAATCCTCTATGCCGGATCTGTCTGTGTCTCCCTCTAAAACAGAAGTAGAGAACACACTGAGTTTCTATTCGGGTTTTTAGAGGGAAGTAAGGAGGGTTTTTTCTTTTTTTTTCACAGACACGGAGAATCAACTTTTTTTCAAATTTATTTGAAATATCAATTTCCTCCAGCAAAAAGTGCAAATGGTTTGACAGTTGCTTGAAGGGAATTTGAAGGGGGTTGTGAAAGATTTATTAATAGAAGCAAGCAGGGAGTGTATGAAAAACTGGAGGAATGTGTAAAAGGCGGAGCGTGATGATAAAGGTCCTGTGACTGAGGCCTGCTGACACTTTCAGCTACTCCCGTTAGAAACTCACACAGCATGACTCATCTAACAACCCAGGAAATTGATGAGAGAATTGCGGAAATTAGGGTAACACACGGTGAGGAGAAGCGCAGGGATGAAATGGCGACAGAAAAAGTCTCTCGGGACCACCTCTGACCTTAACACTGATTTGTTCTTGATTAACCTTTCACCTTTTTTAGAAAATCCCTCCCTGCCACTGCAAGAGAATCCAGGATTAAAAATATGGATGGATTTCTGCACTGTCATCTGTAACAAAACCAGAGTAGCCACTGTCAAAAACAATGCTGAGTCATCCCTTAATTACAATAAGTAAATGGAGATTTTCAATATCAAAGGAGGGCCACATGAACAAAAATACATCTGGGATGCCCAAGATGCTGAAACAAAACAGATTAAAATTATGTCAAACTGAAGCCGCTGTGTCATTGTTACAATATGCTAGATAAACAGACAAAATAATAATTTATGCAATTTAAAAGATCCATTCCGGTTCAAATAATTATGGAACTGAATAGAGCTAGTAAGAGGTTCATGAATGAGGTCAGGAAGTTCAAATAATTTAACCCCTGGGTCTCAATTAACCGCTTCATGGTGTGGAGCATCGATTTATAACAGCTCTGCTCATCAGCTGCCGCATTTATTGAATCATGGTGACAAACCTTCATCGTAAGCCTCCCATCTTCAGCTGCTGCCCTACATTCATCTAGTTCTTCATGCTGCTGGTTTGTTAGCCCTCAGCCTCCACCACCACCTTACCAAACAGCTGTCACAGAAAGTCATTTATCAGTCTCAGCAGAGTGATCGGCCACCACCACCAGTATCCTGACTCCTAGGGTGCTATACCTTGCTGCTGCTCAGGGCAAATAATGTTCAATCACAATCTACACAAAGAGTCTCAGCACCAAATACCTTATTAGGTTCTAATTATCACATATCATCTGATATAATATACTCTCATCTTTACTTAATTGTTTGTCCCTCCTGATCGAATTTAATTTATCATAAAGGAATATATTCTCAAATTGGTAAAAAAGAAAGAAAAGTGCAGCAACAAATCAAGAGATGGTGTGCCGTTAAGAACCATTATAAAGAATGTTTCAAAATACAATTTCACAATCTCACAACCAATGTCACATGGAGAAAATACACTAAATGAAATTCAAAAGTTGAATTATGACTGCACTTGCATATCTTTAAATCCATACAGCCGGGCTCAATGTCTTTTAAAAAGGCAGAAAAATAAAGTAGCTCATTATACGGTGCAATATACAGACAGGAAATACAGCAAATAAAAAATTTAAATTAAAAATATGAAACTGGTTCTGTTTAAGTTTTATAATGGACATAGTGAATCGTTAGTGATTTAAGGTCATTTAAATCTGCAAACAGAGAGACATGGGTCACATGTTGAAAATCATTGTAATGAACAATGAAAACTTTTCTTTTTTCTATTATAAAAAGAAAAAAGAAAAGTTTTCTTATCTAAAATTATATCTTATTGAAAATAAAATCATAACTCTAAGAGGAACATACATATTTTTCACGTAAATACAGTACAAACAACATCAAGTTATCAAACATGGAAGTTATAAAGAGATTTCTTTGGAGTGTGTTTTTACAGAGGATTTAAAAAAACAACCATATATACCATCATTGACAGTTCTTGTCTTGACTAGTATCACACAAACAAATACACACCCACATAACTAAAGCGGTAGGTGTCAAGCCAGCTAAACTTAATGAAGGCCTAATTAAATACTTGAAATGGCTTTTACAGCTGTTTTTTGTCATTGTCAAACCATTCACTGTATTACTTTACAACCGCCATAAAGTCATAGACTGGTATGGGTGGAGTTGAGGCAGGGAACAACCAAGTGGGAGCTGGAACGCAAACAGAAAATCCACCTCTGTAATCATGATATCATAAATATTCCAATTATTCTTAATTGCTTTACAGTATATCCAAAGTGAGTGACTCAGTTTTCCCTCAAGCCATCTGGCAAACACTTTGTTTTCAATAAAGTTTCAGTGGGATCACTATCCTGTTTCTTTGCTCAAATCGTCATATAAATTAAAGGGTTCAGACTCACTTTGAGGAAATAAAATAAATAAATGGAGTGGCACATATTACCTCAAACACAGTCAGTTTAGTTTCAATTTTTAAAACAATGAAGTCACATGGAAATTATTTTTGATTCTCAAAGAAGTCAAATTAATCCGACCCCCTGTGAGGACCAGGCTTAGGGTTGTTTAAGGAGGAAGTGAATGCCCAAAAGGGTGGAATGTTAAAAATTTCCTGTGAAGGTAAGGGAACAGTGGGCAGAAGACAGACGAGTCATGTGGGAGCTACTTCCTAATGTGGAGCTCTAAGAGAGAGCAGCCACGTCCCACCTGCTCTGTGGGCTCTTTGGCCGCCTTCTTACCAGTTTCATAAATATGCAACAGCTTACCAAATATCTCAGGATCACGATCTACAGCCACCCCGTCGACAGATTTTTTTGTGTCCCTCCAAAAAAACTGGCCCCCACCTGTGTTTCCATCTGTCACACAAAATATCTGCGACAGCTGAGTGGACTTTGCTGTAACTTTGGGGAATGGTGTTTATCTGGCTCTGCGTCACGCACAATATCTTCAACGCCGCTGATGGGATGCTGAACTTTCACATGAGTGAAAGCATCACTATGTTTACACAGCATGTTAAATGCCTGTTATTACAAAGTGTTGGGGTTTTATTTAAAAGGTATGTAAAGTTATACCAATTATATTTGCGCCTCAAACATCTTTGAAGGCATGGCACCATCTCTGCTTTCACCTCGTCACACAGTGTCATTAAAAGTCCAAGTGTGAGCAAACAAGCACAAAGTATCCTCCAGTCAGTTAAAAGACATTCAGCTTTTAGGGGTCCGGATCTACATGGATTGCCATCAAACAGAAAACCCGAGAACTTCATAACAGTATAATCAGCTGTGAAGGAGTTACACCTCATGACAGGCATGTGCCGGCCCGTCATGAGGTGTAATATTTGTAAGGGTTCCATGTTGTTTTTGTTGAAACCGCCTCAGTTTGGGGCTTCAGCCACACATTATCTTTCAAATGGAGGATTAACTGTGTTCATGCGCCAAAAGGACTCTGATTTACAAACATGAGGCTCGTGTGATTTTAATTAACCATTTAGCCTTCATTTGCCCTCACTAAGTGTTGCCGACCACCTAAAATTAGAGCTTAAAAGAGCTGCGGATGCTTCTACGGCCAATGACAACTGTTCCTACAGCCAAAAGTAGCATAAGCCAATAAAACTTTTCTATATCTAGTGGCGTTTCTATTCACCGTCGCTTTCTCCTACTCTCATTCTATTTTTCTGTTGCAGTGCTTCTCAAACTGACTTCAATCACCCTTAAAATGATTTATTAGCAAAGTAACATAGAAGAGTTTGTTTTTAATACATCACTAAAAGAATTAAGAGGAAAAGTAAAAAGCATTAATGAGTAAAATAGTTGAAGAGGACGAAGATCGCTGGGAAATTTGCTAAAAATGGCATGAATCTGTGTTTTCAGAATAACTAGTGTGATGAGGAGTTTCTGATTTTAATGTAACTTCTGATGGTATAAACTTTAACATAACACTTCTGGTGGGTTTAACACATGACACAGCCTCGCTAGCTAACCAAAGGTCAGAAATTTGGTGATGATTTAACGTTAGTCAGAGTAAAACCACTCCGACTACTGACTACCGTTAAGGCTTTCTTGTCATCGGCTTCTCCCCCCCTCCTCCCTCCCTAACTCAAGCTTACTGAAGGAGTAAGCCTGAGTTATTATCAAGCTGTTGCTTAAGTGAAAGAATAAAAACCCTCACCTATACGTGTCTTTTTTGCACTCGTCACTCAGCTGTTCCGACTGAGTGCTTCTGCGCATGTAAAACCAACTCCTCTTAGATCACTACTCATGTCAACAGTTAACGCTTAATTCTCAATTGGAACAATTTCAATCAGAATGAAGAAAAGTTTCGAAGTGAAAATGAAATGTCTGGAGGAGCAGAAGGTGAAATGCTTGTCCCAACAAGCTGATCTCCGACAAGTGATGTTAACCATGAATCAATCTGATGCAAAGGGTGCTTTAGATTTGTGTCTGCACAACAAACCATGAAGCATTTAAGAAAACCACAAACTGGTGTAAAGTGAACGCATGAAGGCCAAGAACAACTCTGCTAATGTGAATAGTTATCATCACCTCAGACAACCATTCCACAGCAGCATGCAAACAGTGGAATGGAATACACCTCGGTCTGCGTGTTCCCTGTGTCACAACCCATGTGCCCGATGCTGGCATTAAAATATCATCATTCTTTATCAAGCTGTTTTTCTTCTTTAAAGCATGACTATAACAGCACAACCATCAACCATCTTACCCTCCTTCTGATATAACACTTCATATAGTAGTGGTTGCTTTTACGCTTGTCACAGCTGTTCACAGCTTCAATTGAACACGTCGGCGCATGTAAACAGCAAACCTATTAGATCCTAACTCATGTAAACATTGAACCCGAAATCTTCAATCGGAATGATTCCAATCAAAATGGGAAAAAGCCACCATTTATACTCAGCTATTGGGCGAGAGGCACCGTGGACGAGTCACCGGCTCATCCCAGCATCAATCCTCCGAGGCAGACACCCATCCTTGCCAACGTTCACGCCAACGGAGCCGGGGTATCCGCAAAGAACTGTGCTACCCTGTTTGTTCAAAATCTGTTGTCAGAACCAATTAAATGTTAATGGAGCTTCAGAATTGTTAAATAGATTATTTTTTTTCAGACTAAAGGGAAAATTCAAACTGAAAGTCTGCACTTTGGGGCTTCTTGCATTGAAAATTAAGCTGTCAAACAAACTTTCCACAGCACGCCTTGGGACACCTGTGGTTCCGAATGGGTTAAGAGAAGGGAAGAGAAGAGAAAAGAACAGGAGAGAAGAGGAGAGGCCCTGTTCTGGTGGCTGTTTGGGGCTAAACAGAGCATAGTGACACCAAGGGCAGGAGCCTGACCTATAAACTCTCAATAACCCCCACACCTGCATGAGCACATGGACACACACAGACACAGAGATGTGTACACCAACTCCAACAAACAAACACGCACAGACATACTAACTTTTTCACACATCACTGCCCACGACACCAGATCCTCGAGACCTGCCAACAGGACACCATTTGACCAACGGAATAGACCATCTGCTCGGCAGCACACTGGTGCTTTGTAATTGTTCTCTCTCGCAGACTTTACCCAACAATCACACTCTCATTGCCAAAGATTTAAAACAGCGTTTTATTGAAAACTTCAAAGGAGAGCCGTGTGAGAGAGGTTAGGGTGAAGGCCTGAATGGAGGGAAGCGAAGAAGTTTGCGATTTAATTAAAACAGGCATTCTGGAGCATAAAGAAATGAAAAAGCACAGAAGGAGAGAAAAGGGGGAGAGAAAAATAGTTATTGATGTTAGTATTATCAATCCAAGAAAAACATAATCCAACTGCCAACCTTTCCTTTAAAACTTTAAACTTTAAGACCCAAGTGTTTTTCCAGAAGCTTAAATAAGCAGGAAACAATGATGCGGCGATACAAAACTTCCCAGAGGTTCTCAGGTGGATTCAGATCTGAGGAACATAAGGACCAGTGAAATACATCAATACCTTCATCATCCGGGAATTGCCTACTAATTCTGACCACATGAGGCCAAGTATTGTCCAACACTAGAGGAACCCAAGGTCCACTGCACCAGCATAAGCTCAAAATGCGTCCGAGGATTTCATTTCATCCGGGTACCTAACAGCAGTCAGGGTATTGTGACCCTCCAAGGATCTGCCTCCATCACCGCTCCACCGCCACACTGGTCATGTTTGACGATGTTTCAGGCAGCATATCATTCACCACGGCGTCTCCAGACTCTTTCATGTCTGTCACATGACCTCACTGTAAACCTGCTCTCCTCGGTGAAGAGAATGGGGCTCCAATGGAGAACCTGCTCATTCTGTGGTTCTCTAGAGAAAATTAATCCAGCTGCATGGCGCTGGGCTGTAAGCAAATGTCCCACTAGAGTATATTGGGCCCTCATGCCATCTTCATGGTTTCTGTTTCTGACAGTCTGGTCAGATACATTACATCAGTAGCTACTGGAGGTCATTTTGTAGGGATCTGGCAGTGCTCCTTCTGTTCCTCCTCACACAAAGGACCAGATTCCGGCCTCTCTTTTGCTATCTGCTATGTGTGCTTGAGACTGTGCTGGGAGTGACATTAAACCTTCTTGTGACGCACGTATGGATGTTTCATTCTGGAGGAGCTGGACTACCTGTGGAAGCAGCATGGGCTGCAGGTTCCACATCATGCAACCAGTGGAGACAGGGACACTGGCAAAATTAGAGAAAAATCTGTCAGGAAGGATGAGGAGAGAGAAATGGTCTGCGACCACCACCGCAGAACCAGAACCTTTTTGGGGGTTGCTGCCTCTCCTGTCCATCTGTAGTCACTTTCATTTTTACCAAAGCAGCAGCAACTCACAGTCGCCTACGCTTCCTAACTGGACGGATTGATACCCCAGAGGTTCAACTGACTTTGTGTTGTACTGCGATGATTAAGTGATTCATTTATTAAATTTTTTTGTGCAGTGTACACAATGACAATCATGACAAAACCAAGACCATGGTTAAAAAACTGGAACGCTGGTCCGACTGGGTCAACAAGAGCATGACTTGTGTTTTTCCATCGTTGCATCATAGCACATCTTTCAGACATTGTCAGATGAAAATCTCCATCAGCCAGCTGAACAATTCAGGGACTATGAAACTAGGATCGGAAGTTGAGGAGGGCTCTACCTCTAATGAGAATGTTCCATGGAACCAGTGACGGTTGAGGAGTTTCTCTAAAGACAAAATTTATTTAAATAGAATTTCCTTTGCTGGCTTATTATGCAAACCATTGTTGTCCCTTGTTTGTGGTTAAAACCAATTCAATATTAGCTGAGCTATCTTGATAAGAAAGAGTAGGATATATTTCCTTAAAATCCGATTATTTGCTAAACTGAAACATGCTTTACAGGATTTTTCCTCTGAGACAAAATAAGAGAAATGAAATATTTTTTTCTTGGATTTTTTTTTTATTGCAGTGTATCAAATGCTCCAAAACGAGCCTGAGATTGTGCATGTGAGTCACCCTCTCTGAAAAATGGTGACAAAAAATTGGCAAATAGATTTTAGATTGAAACCGATTTTCTGGTTTCTAGCAGAATGACATGATGTCCCACAGTAGGTTAGCCCCATCTTTGCTGATCTGTAGCAGAATGGAGAGATTAAGTTTCTGACGTTAACAAAGCCGGACAGGAAGGATGGACAACAGGACATGGGGCGGGAGGACACAGTTGGGCAGCAAAGCTGGGTGTTGGAAGGGTGGCGGGGGGGCATGAGGGTCTACCAGGGGTGAGTGGCACAGTGGGATAGGAGCGTGGGGAGTTCATGCCCCGCCAGGCCCTTTTCGCACTGCATAAACAAAGAGATTACAGTGAGAAGGGGCTGTGCACCGCTAACAAGCTGGGGCATCACACACACACACACACACACACACACACACACACATAGATCTTACAAAATAGCTCAGACATATAAAGACATAAATGCACGAACACACCAGGAAAACTCACACAAACACAAAACCACGCACACACACAAACACAACGTGAACATAAAAATGTGACGACTAACGAGAAGCATCACAACAGAGTGGCGCCACCTGTCTCCTCTTCAGCCATTAATGAGCTCCCAGCTCCGAGGATGCTACTGTGATGTGGCAATTAGCAGGGAAAAGAATGGGGGAGTCATAAAACGAGGGAGAAAAACAGCAAGAGGGGATAAAGGGTTAGGACAAGAGAGAGACGAATAAAAGATACAAAAAAAGAGAGGAACGGGATGATAACAGAAATAACATTAAAAAGTCTACCTAAAAATAGCTAGAAATCCCAAAACATCCCCATTTACCCTTCCATCAACATCCACTGTGTGTGTGTGTGTGTGTGTGTGTGCTTAAAACATATTTCCCAAAATATAAAGTCACCTCACCAGCACATTGGCGATGAAACCCTCCCCTGAGACCAATCCAAGTCACAGTTCATATGTTCATGTAGCAAATCTATGCAACAAGTTGTGTTACATTATAAACTGCAACTCTCCTTGCACCCTTGTAGAGGTCGTGATTATTCATTTCTCACCCAGACAGCACATAAGATGAGATAAGATGTGTGTGTGTTTGTTTGACTTAGTACTGGAACATTATTGGTTATTCTAGAAGATCAGCCTGTGACATTTAATAAGAAGCTCCCGTCTTCTCTGATGAAATGCCTGGAGCTCTCCAGGTTGTTGGTCCAGCTCAGTATCAGGTGCAGACAACACGAGGCCCTGCGTTAGTAAAGCAGGGCTCCGCCCACAAAAACACATGCACACATGCACACATTTGGCTCCCGCGTGGCCTTTAACAATGCAACATTTGTCCAGCAGATCCCCATATGATAAAAGGTAGTGGTATGTTAGACACGACACCTGCCAACACAGGCAACCATGTCTTCATATGATTTACATAATCACTGGTTCTGGGTGAGACTGTCACGATCTATGTTCTGTTCCCAGCGGTATCAAAGGCAATCATTGTCCGTGAGATGAGTCTACATACACACACACACGCACACACACACACACACACACACACACACACACGCACACTTATATCTGTAAGCACCCAAACTTATCTATGATGTCATTGTCTACCTTTAATCGATGGCTTTTATTCACCTCGTCTTGTGTCGCTCCGTAACATGTTTGTTAGTGATTCACAGCACACACACACGCACGCACACACACACACACACACACACACACACACTTCTGAGGCCTTTCTGTGAAAGAGTCGTCACAAGATTTGATTACAATCATCGAGTTGAGCTCCTGTTGATGCCTTCACAAATTAGTCTGCAGGTTTGCCTCAAGCTGCTTTCAATGAGGATTTTATCACGAGCAGCGAAACAACCGTCTACAACTTAATGAGTTCTTCATATACGATCATTCCAAACTATTTGATTATAAATATTGAATAACCTGCACGGTCAAACTGTGCAAATACTGATTTGGATTATTTCTTATTGAAGTAGGACTTCAACAAAAGTCTGAAAGCGAAGCAGGTTAAATGATAATTATTGTGACCTCCGCCAAGGTCATGTTTTTATCTTTGTTTTTTTGTTAGCAAGATTACCGAAAAAATAATTGACAGATTTGCATGAAATCTAACAAAAAAGTCTTTTTGGCCTATCTGAGAAATAATTCAATTTTGGTGCCGATTTTTGTATCGCTGCATTTAAAATAAAATAAAATAACATGAAGCCAGTTGGAACGGTGACGTCATCTTTGATGTTGAAATAACATTTCCCCCCTTGAAATGTTATTTCAATGTTGAAATGTTATTTCAATGGGGGATTATTATGATTATTATGTTTGTTATTTTTCATCTGATGAAATGTTCCTAAATAAAGCAAACTAAGTGATTCTGTAGACATTAATTTCTGCCTTGGTGGAGGTTTCCTCTTTCAAAATGCTTTCCCTACAGTATTTGTGTTTGTGATTCACACAGAGTATTCAAAGATTTATTTATATAACTTATATATTGAAAATTAGACAAGAACTGCGTGCCCCCAGGGACAGCACCTTTCATAAGTACAAAGCCAATAAAAACTCCAAACAGTCCGCCATAAGCTACTGCAATCCAAAGGGACATGTGGGTAATATCAGACTGATAGTCTAATCATGTCACTCGTTACATCAAGTACCTCAGTCAGTCAGTCAGTCAGTCAGTCAGTCAGTCAGTCAGTGTACATCCATCTTTATCAATATGACTCCAGCAACTCAACAACTCCACATAGCTTATCGAGTGAGAGAAGTGAGGTTGAATGGAGTGAATTGTCCCACACAACCGTAGAGATTACTTCCTGAATGCCTGTGGTCCCACACTCAAACCGTATCGCATAGTTTTGCTTACATTTTGTCAAAATGCTGTTTGATGTTCAGCGTGTTGCAGGAAAGTGTTGGTGCTTTGATGTATGAACTGATTTCACGCTGAGTTAATAGGAACATTTAAATACTTGAATGAGGAAGAGAGCGACATGTGGCTCAGTGTTGCATACATACATTCAAGTATACACACACAGACACGCACGCACGCACGCACGCGCACAAAATCAAATTAGGTTGTTTGTTGCAATATTTTTGTAAAGGCATGCGCTTTCACTCAGAGGCAAATTGAATTTTGTCTCCTTTTTTTTTACAGGCCGATGTTAGTGTGTGTGTGTGTGTGTGCTTCACTGTCCTATGGACATAAATAGTACATATTTGCAGTTTTTGATAGAGAAGTAAGACTGAAACCTAAATTCTTAATGTTATTTCCATAATTACAGTGGACTCTTTTTTTATAGTGTATTCATCGCATAAACAGCTGCAGAGATCAGACAAGCACAAGATGTAAAAAAGGCTCCCAGTTGGGACTCCTTTCCTCCCACTTGATGACACCTAACATGAACTACAGTTTTATTAGCATTAGTAATACCGACAAACATACACTATAAAAAGATGATCTTTATTGTAGTCCTATAGGCCAGAGCATCTGGCTTATCTCAATAGTAGCCCTTCTGATAGTTAAATGTTTAATAGGGAAACTGTAGTGAAGTATCTCACACAGGCATGTGCGCCGAGGCATGTTTCTACGTGTCAGAGCCATTAACTTGGAGTGCAAAGGTCATCTGGAGGGGTCAGAGTTGTCGGTCTTGTGTTTCAGCTATAGAGGAGGTCCTCTGTTACACGTTGAATGGACACTAAAATAGTGTACATTCAACAGAGAGGGAGAGAGAGAGAGAGAGAGAGCGAGAGAGAGAGAGCGAGAGAGATAGAGAGAGAGAGAGAATGGGATTGGGAAAGAAGGAGAAACAGAAGAAGAAGAAGAAGAAAAAGAAACGTGGTATGGGTGAGGGGTTTCGGGATGGGCGAGAGAGGAAATGAGCATTCATGTTGTCAGATAGTGGGATGATAGAGATCTTAATGATGTGTTAGGGCAACTGTGTGTGTGAGTGCGTGTGTGTGTGTGTGTGTGTGTGTGTGTGTGTGTGTTTGTGTGTGTGTGATCTGGTGTTCATTTGGATACATGGTATGTATGAAGTGCACGACTGAGTGCTTGTGCCGGACTTGTTCTGGGAGTGCATGCATGAATGAATGCATGTTTTGTGTGCTCGGTATGTCTGTTTCTCTCAGTGCATAAAGGAGTCCATGGTGGACATACGAGAACCTGCTGTAAACCTCGGGATCCCTAAATAGTGGATTCTCTATGTTTGGGAGCTGGACCGAGGCTTCTGACCCTAGCCCTGACCCCACACCTGCCCCATATGTAAGTGTGTGTGTGTGTGTGTGTGAGTGTGTGTGTGTGTGGACATGGCAGCGCTGCAGTAGGCAATATGCAAATAAATGTTAGAATGCTTTTTGTCAATGTGCCAATGCACAATGCATATTAAAATTACATTTATAAAACAACAGATAATACAGGAACATCAATTATGTACCCAACCAACAGGCCAAAGACAACAACGGGACACAGAAGGACAACTCAAAGACAACAACGGGACACACAAGGACAACTCAAAGACAACAACGGGACACACAAGGACAACTCAAAGACAACAACGGGACACACAAGGACAACTCAAAGACAACAACGGGACACAGAAGGACAACTCAAAGACAACAACGGGACACAGAAGGACAACTCAAAGACAACAACGGGACACAGAAGGACA